>APFE031489708.1:9688-26099 GCA_000404065.3 Pinus taeda
TTACATTACACAAATGAACAATTCTTGGATCATATAAATGACAAGACCTCCTTTCTATATATAAGAGTCTAAGGGGTCATAATATAATCAGAGCCGACCTAACAATAATAATGTAAGGGCACAATAATAACAATAGTGGGCTTCTATGGGGCACAATAATAACAATATGGGGACTACATGGGAACAAAAATGTAATAAAGGGGTTGTACTAATAACAATAAGGGGTTACACTATTAGTATAGGGACATAACAGGGGGGTTTGAAAAGGAAGTTTCTCGCGTTAGGCCCCAAATGAACGTGGCGCTTTCTCCTCATTTTGCACCATTGACCGATACTGCTTATCACCATCTACCCCCTACGAAACCACGTTCCCCTCATCCGCATGATCATGTCCCTACCATGACACCTCTGCCACTCATCTCCTGCCACATCGCATATCCGTTGCCCAATTAGTTTCTCCCCTGGCAAAAAATTACCATTCAACATTCAATTTTCCTTCCTCGGTAATTGTTCAAACTTTAACGGTCCCACGCCAAACCTCCAATGGAAATTACCTCTCTGCCTTTAAAAGTTTCAAACCATTAGCTTTCTCCCTTTCACTACTCATTCCCTGTAATTCACAGTTTCTGCAAAGCGATCATTTTCAAAGTATTTGTTGAACTTGAGTTGATCGAATTCTCAGGTCTCTGTCTCCTTCCTCTGACAACTCATTACCTCAGTTGTTCCTGGTAAGATATCCTATCAATTACTATTATTATCCATTGATCTAATAATGCCTCCAAAGAGAAAAACCTGGGAGAAACATGTCAATCCATTAATCCCTCCCTCCATAAATTTAGATGACATTCCTTTAGCTGATAGGGACTATCAGATTAGTGAAACCTAGTGTGACTATGAATTTTTAGATATCTAATGTTGGTTGGAAGACAAACATGCCGTCAAAACTGATGAAATTGGACTTTATGAATCCAATCTTCCTCATTATATCTTCCCTTTGTCCTTCCATGCCCCTGAATTCACCAGAAAGTGTCAAGCCTATTATGTCCCTCGCCAAAGAGCTATTATGGCCCCATCTGGTGACATCCTGTTTACCGTTACTACCCAATCTATAAACCAAATGATGTTAGCCTCCTCTATGGAAAACAATGCCCCATTTTCCTTAGAAGCCCTCACCCAGCTCTATCAGAAGCTTGATTTCGCTACAAGAGCCAAAATCTTTGAGATCTTCTTACCTGAAAATGCCCAATTACCCAAGAAGAACCCTCCATACCCTTCCTCATTATTCCCTGATCAAGCTAAACAGATTATAACCATAATTTCATATATTTTAGGTTATTATTATGATCAGTGGGTAGATGAACCCATTCTAGGCTTCCTTTCTATTTTTCCCACAGACAGCAAACCATCCATTTTGTTCAATTTCAGTCAATTTTTGGCTGATAGCGTCCATGAGCAGTTTCTGGAATTTCCAACAGAGCAAGTGTTTAATTACACTTCCATTTTAATATACATGTTTCTTTATTACCAAGCAGACATGTTCAGTTTTGCAATGCAAAAGCTAGATGATGAGGGAAACCAACAACTTGTGATATTTTGGACTTCATTGGTCATGAAAGAGCAGCAAGAATTCTCATATAAGAAGTTTATTGAGTTTTTTCACCCAGCTATGAACATCCTTAACAGTTCCATACATCCTAGAATCAGTGAATATATCAAAAGGATTTTACATCTAATAGATCAGGCCAAGACTGGAGATTGGTATTTATACCAAAACTATATAGAAATCAGAGTTTATGGATGCGAGTTGGCACCATACAAACTCCCAAAATACCTCCCCATGAGGATTTTTTTCCTTGGAATACATTAGACAAATGTTAAATTTGGATGATATTCACTTTGTGGTGGCAAAGAAAAAGTCACAGTCTCGCATAAAGACACAGGTGGGCCCATTTATATGCAATACTAGGACAGCAGGAGAAGAGGCAGACAAAATTCTTAAAGAGATGAAATTCAACCTGAGTTTTACATGGTCTTATGACCCTTGGGGTATTATTTCAAAGCTCAAAGTAGAAAATAAAACTACTCCCTATATTCATACTTCAAGACCTGAGATAGAAAAGTATGCAAATCAGTTGGAATGGGCAGAGAATATTTTGACGGAAGCTGAAGAACAACTGTTTTCTACTTCAAGTTTATAGACTCCCACTCTTCAAGAGAAAACAAGTAAGGGACACAAAGAGGAGGGATCATCATCAAAAATAGGTAGTGAAGCCAAAGAGTTCAGAACCAGTTATAGGAAAAGGGAAAAAGTGACTCCTAGGACAAATGTTGAAAAGGAGACAGAAGATTATGTTGCCATTATAATTGCAGACTCAGCACCTACAAGCAGCAAATTTGTTGCATCTCCTATTAGGACTTCAACATCACAAGGTTAGAAAGAAACAAAGCTAGATTCACAGAATGTCCAAGGATAAAAGGAAAATATTGTTGTTTATAGGTACCAAGAGATTAAACTTAAGAATGAGATTCTTAAGAACAATACCTACAATTAGTTTTGGAAGAGAACTTTAAGCTCATAAAGTAGATTACTATCAGTTTTTTATACAGAGCAGGGAAATATGTAGATGGCCTTCCTTGAGGCCCAAATTCCACATCCAAAAACATCAACACCAAAGATATCCATCCCATTGATCAAATGGAGATGCATAAGTAGACTGGTGAGATGATTTCTTCTAAATTAACTAATACTGCCATGTCATTTTATAAGTTGTAGGTTTCATATGCCAACATTCAGTCTGAGTTGAAAATGGAAAAGGTATCCTCCTTAGCAAAGGATAATAGGATCAAATATTTGAAATATTTGGTAGTCAAGATAGGATACGATCCTAAAGATATAAATGTTGCAGAGGAGATCACCAAGAAGAAAAATCTAGATATTGCAGCATTGAGAAAAAAGCTGAAGTTTCCAGCCAAAGAGGATCCCTTGACTAAACACATTGAATAAAATGAGACGTAGAAGGTTGACATGATGAAACTAATCATAGAGAAAAGTATACATATTAGATAGATGGAGGCAGAAATGGAAAAAATGATCAAGGAGAAGGAACAAAGTCAGAAGATGGCCATAGTCCCCCTAGATAACATACCCATCACTCAACTCCCAGCAATAGGAACAACCACTGCAACTTCTCCTTCCACTCATACTACAAGTGACAAACAAACTGGAGAATATGGCAATCCAGTCATAAGAGGTGAAGACCTTTCAAGGGAAGCTCAAAGCTCTGCAAGAATAGAAAGCTAGAATTGAAGCCTCTCATATGGCTGAAGTGCAGAAGTCATAGAGATTGTTGGAGAGGTTGCAGAAGGTAGAAAAGGATACATCAATTGGTCAGACCTTGGCCCAAGCCAAGGAAACAATTTGGATGGGTATTCTAGACTCTATGAATGATACTTGGCCATGTATCCAAATCATTTTTGAAATGAAATAATTGATAGAAAAGGCCACAAAAACCATTGCTCAGGTAAGGGAAAAGCTGGGAAATATGCCCACAGAAGCCTCCATTATCATCATATTCCTAAATTCGAAGACTAAATATGAACTTGAAGTATTATGAATTAGTCACAGGACTACTACTATCTTGGAAGTCAAGAAAGTTTTGACTAAAATAAACCTCATTGATCAATTGGAAGAAAGGTGTGAGACACTAGAGCTGGGAGTGAACATGTTTTCCAACAGAATTGAAGCATTAATCCAGAAAGGGTTTCCCAACATATATGTAATTAATGATAAATTAATCACTCAAGAAGATTATGTTCTGAAGATGAAGGAAGTGGTCAGAAGCAGTGTCAAGTTCAGTGGCATAAAAGGAAGTATGATAGCAAGAGAATTCTTAGAAACTATGTTAAATGGCTTCTATATCCAGAATGAAATAAAACATGTTTTAATAGTAAAGCCAAATTTTGCAAAGTATAATGAGGTTGATGAGATTTATTGAAGGGTAATTAAATTAACCATTTCAGATGAGAAAAGGTGGGAGGAATTATGAGATTTACTAGATTAAAAGGTAATTTGGATGCAGTAAAAACAACGGCCATCACAACAACCAACTCAATAGACAGCTCAACAGCCAACACAACGGCCAACACTTCAGTGCAATGCACTTTTGAGGCCGATTCATCAATCGAATCCACCAAAACAGAGCCACCTCTTCACATTGTTGTCTACATTGCCTATTTTCCGGCCAAAGATAAAATTTATTGTTTAGAATAAGGTTAATAATACACTTTCGGTTGAGACAACAATTTTGTCATGATTTTGTAATTATTTTTATAAATACTTCACTGTTTGAAGTATTAAGGGTTGATTTTTGAAGATAATTTTCCTCTATATATTGTAATTTTTCGATGTTGCTAGAAGCATCAATAATACAGGGAAATTTTCATAGGATTCATGCGGTGTACAAAATGGTGATGTTTTTCTTCAGTTTATGTGTTCGATCATTGTTTTTTCTATGTTATTTATGAAATCCTAATTACATAACAGAAACTGTGATGAATAGGATATGTTATTTAGAGCACCCTATTCTGGTTGTTTGTAATTTACATGTTTTTTTATGAAGTCAAATTTAGGAATTCTTCATTTCTCATTAATTTCTACTGAATCTTACATTTATGTTATTTCATAATTCATTTAATATTATTAAAGATCCAAATAGTAAAACCTAGCTTTCCCTGTGAAACTCCTCTAAAATTTGATGCAAATCCAGTTAATCTTTAGACTCCATAGCCCAATGGAACTACAACAATCAAATCAAAACAATTAGTACAGTCATAACTAGCCTAAAATTTACATCAAACATAGCTAAATTTTACAGAGAGGTCCTTATCTGAACCTGGCAGGGCTAGATCCTAGCTTCCAAAGTGGTTTTTATGTTGTCTTATGTGTTTACTCCCTCAACCTCAATAATACAGAGCGACAACATACAACACACTCATTCTGCAAACATATGCTTCAAAAACAAGCCTCGTGCACGAACACAGATTCACTTTGGATGGATTGCTTCTTGGAAATGGGCTTCATAGCTGAAATATGGTTCACCTACACTCTCTTGCTGAGAGAATTTGGAACCTTTCTATCCTTGCCCTTAATGTACCTGATCTCAAAATCAAACTCACCGAGAATAGCCAACCATCTTTTTTTCCTTGCATTCAAATTTGGTTGATAAAACAAGTACCTTAGCCCACTATGATCACTACTTAGAACAAACCTCCTGAGTAGGAGATAGTGTATCGACATATTCAATGCATGAATGATAGCTACCAACACAAGATCATGAGTCACATAGTTATGCTTATTCTCATTCGGCTTCCTTGAATCATAGCATACCACTTGTCCTTCTTGCATCAAGACTCCACCAAGTCCTTTCTTGCAAGCATCTGTACATACTACAAAAGCCTTATCAAGATCTACAATCTTGAAAACTAGAGAATTTGTAAGCAAATGCTTAAACTACTTAAAACTAATTGCACACTCGTTAGTCCATTCAAAATTCTTTCCTTTTCTCTACAAAGATGTAATAGGATAGCCATTCTTGGAGAAGTTCTTGATGAACATCCTGTAATAACTTGCTAGTCCCATGAATGATCTGACCTCACCCACATTCCTTAGATCTCAACAATCCATGATAGCTTTAATATTTTATGAAAGAAGGACCCAATTTATGACTAGAAAAGTAGAAGAAGAATATAATTATACAATGAAAGCATAATTAAATCATTAAAATATTTGGAGAGTGCCCATTAGTCATGATGAGAGGTCCATGTGTATATTTTATGTTTCTTCCAAAATTTACACTAATTTAATTATTTAATATGTGTTCTGAGTTTTTCATTTATTAATAAATGATTGATCATTTAGTATGTGTTTTCGTTAGTAGTGCATTGGAAGACACAATGCTAGGCGTCATAATTGGATTACCTTGGAGTTGATTATCATTTTTATTTATCCCAATTGTTTGTGATTGATAATTTTAATTCATCATAATTTTGTGGAAGTTTTCCATATGCTATATGGAAAGGGGTAAAGAAAATCAGTTGTACTTATAAAATTAAATCTACAAAATCAAATGGAAATTAAATATATGGAGAACACTAAAGAAGCAAATGGTTTTTGTTTAAAATAAAATAAATTTAATTTGGCATAAGAAGTATTTCATATGTTAAAATGTAGAAGAAGCCAACATGTTCTTAAAGATAAATATACTAAGAGTGGGTAAGAGAGAACTCGAACATTTTATTTTATTTTATTATAATGCTAGAGGTAAAAGATATTAAAGTATTAATTGAAAAATAATTTTCCAAATGCTAGGACACTTTCACAATTATTGATAGGTAAAATTCCATGTTAATTATATTTGTTAGTTCGTCATAACATATTTTATAAAAATATTGAAATCCAAAAATATATACTATGAGGGTGTTGAAAATGGTCGCTATTGATGACAAAGGTTGTCCAAATAAAAGAGAAAGTCACATAAACAACTAGCATTTTTCAAGAACTTTCTATTGATAGATGGCACATTAGTAACTCCTCATGGTTGAGGAGAAATGGATTTTTGAACACACACACATCCTATCATTTGCACAAGTTGACGCAACTAGTGGATAGGCTAAATAGGTTGACCCCCAAAAACTTGATGTCAAACACTATATATATGTCACTTGTGCGGCTCAATTAAGCATCATCTTGAGTTTTTGGAAAGCATCAAGGCATGTGATAGACCACAAGGCCAAGCCTAATAGACACAGATGATCTAATGATTCATATCTCATTATGGAAGGCTATGTTGTGATAAGGCATACTCTAAATTTTATAGGAGGATCTTTTGCACTATTTTGCAGATAGGTTTTATGAATTAGTTGGCATTGTATCCTAATCTAAGGATGTTAGATAACTCTTTGGCCCACTTCTCCTTTGTGCTTGTTGTATTTTATGTAAACTATTTTTAGCTATAAGTGAATAGAAGGGCCGTCTCTTGCTTCAGCAAAAAAAGATTAATATACATTATTAACATATTAAATATAATTATAATATATTTTAAACATATTAATATAACTATCAATATCTTTGATACATAACAATAGATTTATGAAACATTCCAACATAACAATATTAAATTCTAATATTAAATCAATTATTAGGTTTTAATATTATAAAATCCAACATTATAACCCCTAAGATTAATATTATATCCCTACGACTTCCTCAGGTGATGTTTGGAATTTGAAGAGCCCTCATTTATCATATATTATGTATTGCATCCATATATGTGCCCATTGTTCACTTAATTTGATATCACTTGATCTCTACTAAACTTGTCAGTGTGTTGGGAAGGAGTCAAGCTCCTTTAGTGGGCTCCTTCCTTAGTTCGGTACTTTGCATGAGTGTTACATGTAGTGAACCCTTTTTAAGATATTATACCAGATTTTTAATTCAAGATGAGGCTTTTCCTCGTTTATAATATCACTATCAATAATCTTGAAGATATTTGGTAGTCACCCATGACTTCCTTGAGATTGAGCAAGACTTCATCAACTAACATTGATTCTATGGACATGCACAATAGTCTTGTTTTTATCCGACATTGGTAAGATGCATAATTATTCAATTATTGACATATCTCATAACTCACAGTCCATACTAATGGATTATGCACTGTGTAAGTTGTTGTGGGCTATTGTTCTCAATGCTTTGTATGGGTGCTACCTTGATTTGTAAGATAAACATTATGATTGATGGGCTTCGAGGATGCATACTCCATGGAATGAAAAACCCAAAGGTTAGGGCCTTCAAGCCTAATCTTTTTAAACAAAGAGAACTTTAATATTGTAATAAAATAATCCATTTGACAAAAAAAAAATTAACTGGCTACCAAAATCTTGCCTTTTCTCACAAAGCAATAGACAATTTAAAGACTCATTATCTTCTTTTGAAACTTTCCATAGTTTTTGTTTATAAAGGATCCTTTTCACTTGGCAAGATTGAGCTACATCATATTGGTTCCAACTAGGGACAACACTTTGTCTGAAAAGTGCTAGGAACTCATAGACCAGTGGCCCCTGGTTGGGCATGGAGTCAAACCAAAACAACTTCCTCAAATTGAAATATCCCAATAGATTTATTTTCAGATTGTCACTCTTTATTTGAAAATTGTAAACCAAAATTAAAACTGCTAGAATTTGCAGATAGAAAAAAAAAAATGCTCAATTGTTGAGCTTATTTATTCACACTGCCGAGTTGCTGAGGTATACACAGATTTCCATAGCAACCATGTGAGAAAAATTGTAAAAGAAAACATTTATTTTTTGTGGCTCACCAATGAAACCCAAAATAAGCTTGTCCAAGGCCATAATTGTTTTTTCAAAAAATCCTATCTATAGTTCGAAACTACCAATATGCCAAAATTTGCACCTTTTAAAGACTAGGAAAGTAAGAATCCATTATGTCTACCACTGGATCTTCAAAGTATATTTTTATTTGTATTGCCTTTTGGACAAACTTTTTTGGAAATAATACTGAGAGGGGGGTGAATCAATATTTACAGTTTAATAATATTTCATTTTCCAAACATATTTATATACGCTACTTTTGTGAAGTGAACTTGCGTGTACAAGCTACTGTGATTAGAGAAACCAATGTATACCCAAAGAACTTATAATCATGTGTTGAACTTTAATCAGTGCATCAGTAACTTGTTAAAAAATGCAGTAAAAACATAATAAACCATTACACATAAGCAACACACATGAACACCAAGATTTAAGGTGGAAACCCAATGCAGGAGAAAAACCACCTATTGTTGTCACCTCTGTCTTCTTTTAATATTACGAAAATCTATTTACAACCTTGTACTAGTGCAGACTCATACCAGTATGTAGGTACCCACATGTAGAAGGCTACAACCTTATCTCGTTTTCCAGCTTCTACTGGAAGGGAACTACAACCTCTTAGCTCTTGTACTAGCCAATATATTTACTAGTACGTAGGCACTGGTCTACAGAAGACTACGGCCTTCTCGCTTCCTCTAGGGACCACATCTCATAAATTTTCACACTGGATTCCCCTGGTACACAAAAATACAAATTAAGGCCTTGTTTCATCAAATTTTCATACTGGACCCATCAAAACTTCCAAACTACATCAACCAATAATCAGTTAGTCTGAACAATCAAATCACTGTCACCAGAACACTATGTTGAACCTAGAAACCTGCATCATCATTCAAAACCAGTTGTAACCTCAAAAATCATGCATCAGAATGTATACACTACTTTACTAAACCAAACTTGTGTGTATACACCACTTTCTTTAACCAAACCTGCGTATGCCTTCAAGGCTATTAAAACACAAAACTTCTGAATCAAGTCTATATCAACCATAAATATATTGAATATCTATTGTCATTTTTACAAAGCTTTACACATGCAGTAGTAGAGATAACCTTCTCACTTAGACAATCAATCAATTAGACACCAAACTCCTAATGCATCAGTTTTACATTCATATCTAAGAAGACTTCATTGACAAACAATAGTAAAACAACAGAACTAATCAGATAGATTAGTCATTTCTAAAGAATAGGATTTTCCTTTGTATACGCTACTTGGAAGAGTTGAACCTACGTGTATACGTGCTTTTACTGAGGCAAACCAGCATATAGATCTGCAAATATTAACTCACAACTTCGTTGCTATTTCAGACTTCAGACAAACCCATATCATGACATTTAAAGAATAAAATAGGTGTACACAATCAGATCTAGCCCAACCAATATCAGTTCATTCAATGATAAGTCATTTCAAGTCTCATGATCTTGATCCAACATTGAATTCAAGGTGCACAAAATATTTCAGATCAAATCACAAACATAGCCCCTGCAACATAAAATATACTTCAGATAGAAGTATTCCTGAGAAACCCTTTTCACTTGCACACTTGGCCAGTTGATCTTCTCCTCCTTATATAGTTTGATCATTTATCAATACCTCAGACCAAAACATTAGATCAATACCTCGGACCAAAACCTCAGACCAAACATTGGACCAATACCTCAGACCAAAACCTTGTTTTTCCATCCAATACAGGTTTTTCCTTCTTGTGAAAGTGCGTGTATATGTATACATTGTTTTTGTTCTGTGAACCAGCGTGTATATGTTGTTTTGACAAAGTGAACCAGCGTATGCTTCTTAAACCATTCTCTTTGTTCAATCTCTGGAGTCTGATCTATCAGCCTTTGTTGTTAACCTGTTGCACTGTGATATGTCACATATGTGATTTTTCACTAAGGACAACAGCTATATCATAATGCCAACAATCTCCCCCTTTGGACTTGATGGCAACCATATTGGTGTTTATTACGTGAAATTGTAGAACCTAATAGATATATCAAACAACACCAAGATACTCTCCCCCTTTTACATTAAGGGCAAAGGGTGGACCAAGATATTCTACCCCTTTGAGAAACATTATGTTGTCCATGCTCCCCCTAAGTACATGCTGAATTCCCTAATTAAACTCCCCCTTTGCACATTCTAAGATGCACTAAACCATCCATGCTCCCCCTGAGCACATGCAGAGTCTGCAAAAATATTTTCCAAAAGAATAACACAACTCTATAACTCAAATATGTGAGTATGAAATTCCTATCACCAATGACTCATACATACATCAATCTCCCAACCAAGTAGGGATATACCAAATTTGACGCATCTACCCAACCAAGTGGGGATATACATGTCTAGAATATAACAATTATTACATCATCATTCCCATGTATAGAGGAGTTACAAATTACATCATAGGTCTTTTCATGACCTTTACATCAAAAGATACATATGACATTTATAACAAGGACTAATGATCTAATCAAGACCGTGATAATCATCAACAACTATCATACACCATATATGATCTTTACCAGAAGCATCTGTCAGCAACATCAATATCAATAACTTGTATATGTCCTTGATCAAAAGGGTCAACTGAATAAAAAACAACTATGTGGATCATCTGAGATTTCATCATATGCCACCTCTATCTTCAGCACCATAAGCATCATTATGTACCAAGGTCTTCTAATATAATGCCAACAATGCATTATTAGAAGCATATGCTCCCCCTGAACCTATGCCAATTGTTCACTGTCAGGTCTGGTAATTGCATTTTCCAGTAAGAAGCATCAAGGCATCATCATCAACCAATTATTCATCAAGTTATTAATCAAATTATGAGGGCCAAAAGCACTTATACATATCATCAATAGACTGTAATCATCATCAATCAAAACTGAAAATATAATTGATAATTGACTGAACCATATCAGACCCCTTTTCCTTTGTCTGTCTCACTTCTTCTTCAACAAAACTACATATACACGACTATGCAGCTTCTAACTCGTGTGTATGAACCTTCCTTTGAAAAACTGGATTTAACAAAAGGATGATGCAACAACTGCTCCCAGCTTTTGTCTGAGATATTCAAATGTTTCTCTGGGAAGCGGTTTGGTGAATATATCAACAACCTATTCTTTGGAGGGAACATACTCCAATTTAGCCTTTTGTTCAAGTACTTTTTCTCATAGAAAATGGTACTTAATGGGTATGTGCTTGGTCTTGGAGTGCATGACAGGATTTTTCGAAATACTGATGGCACTTGTATTATCACATAGAATGGAGATGGGTGGAGTACATGTGATCTGAATGTCTTGTAATGTTTGCATAATCCAAAGTAGTTGTGTGCAATGAGATGCAACAACCACATATTTTGCTTCAGTTGTAGATAAGACAATTGAACTTTGTTTCTTACTGAACCAAGACACTAACTGTGAACCCATATAGAATGCACCTCCACTATTGCTCTTTCGATCATCAACATTTCCTGCCCAATCTACATTTGTATATGCATGAAGAGTAATGTTTGTATTTTTAGGATACCATTGTCCAAAGTCTTGAGTTCCTTGAAGATATTTGAACATTCTTTTAACTTCTTGAAGATGTGATTCCTTTAGATTTGCTTGGAACCTTCCAATAATTCCTACTGCATGCATGATATCAGGTCTGGTACCTGTTAAATAACGCAGATTTCCAATCATAGATCTGTAAGTTGGTTGGTTTACTGCTGGTGATTCATCGTTAGAACTGAGACTACATCCTGTTACCATTGGAGTACATACTGGTTTAGAATCTTCCATTCCATAATTCTTCAAGATCTGCTTGAGATATTTGGTTTGTGAAAGAAAAATACCATATTTTGTTTGTTGTACTTGTAGACCAAGAAAATAAGTAAGTTCACCAAGTAAGGACATTTTAAATTCTTGTTGCATTACCAAAACAAAATTCTGACTCATATATTCTTCATTGCTACCAAAGATGATATCATCAACATAAACAACAATAATTAGCAGTTTATCATTTTCAATCTTTGTGTATATGTTGCTATCTGCATAACCTTTTGTGAAACCTTATTGTTGTAGATATTTGTCAAGACCGTAATACCAAGCCCTTGGAGCCTGTTTCAGACCATAAAGAGCCTTTTTGACCTTAAATATGAGTTTTGCATTATTTCCTAGAATGAATCCTTTTGCTTTCTCAATATAAACTTATTCTTCTAAATATCCATTAAGAAAGGCTGATTTACATCCATTTGATATACTTTGAATTATTGAAAACTAGAAAGAGAAAGAAACATTCTTATGGCTTCAAGTCTGGGAACATGTGCAAAAGTTTCTTCAAAATCTATACCTTCTTGTTGAGCATACCATTTACAAACAAGTCTTGCCTTGTTTCTAATAACTTCTCCATTTTCATTCAACTTATTCTTAAATATCCATTTTGTTCCTATAACATTTTTATCATGAGTTCTAGGAACTAATTCCCAAGTATCATTCTTTTTAATTTGGTCAAGTTCTTCATCCATGGCCTTAACCCAACATTCATATTTTCTAGCTTCATTACATTCCTGTGGAGGATAGTAATGCTAGATAACTTGAGGTCCCTATAAGAGTTCTTCTTGTCTGTACTCCAGACCCTTTTTCTCCTAGAATTTGAGATTCTAGATGATTCTTCTAAACATACCTGGATGGAGTCTTTTCCCTATCTGTTGTGTCTTCTTATAGTGCTTCATTGGTTTCTTCCTCTATATCATTTTCATTTCATATGGGAAAGCATTCCCAATCTTCCTCATTGTCATATTCCTTTGTTGATTTCATTTGTTCCATATTTCTGTGTGCTTCATCCATTACAACATCAATGCATTCAACAATTTTCTGAAGTATTTTATTATAACATTTGTATCCTTTCCTTTGGATGAATAACCAAGAAGAATTCCTTCGTCTTCTCTGGGTTCAAACTTACCAAGTTTTTCATCAGTCCTTTTGATGAAACATTTTCTCCAAAAACTCTAAAAAAAATTATTGTAGGAGGCTTACCATACCAAAGTTCATTTGGAGTTTGATAGCTATTTACCCAAACATTTGCTTTGTTGAGAATAGTCACGACAGCAAATGCAACTTCACCCGAGAAGATTGCGGGAGTTCTAGATTCATCAAGCATCACTCAAGCCATTTGTTGAATTGTTCTATTCATTATTTCCACCACACCATTTTGTTGAGGAGTTTTGGCAATAGAGAATTGCCTTTTTATTCCATGTTGTTCACAAAAGTCAAAGAATTCATCTGATATGAATTCTCCCGTCAATCAAATCTGAGACATTCTATTTTTCAAACTGATTCATTTTCAACTAAAGGTTTGAAGGATTTAAACTTTTCAAATGCTTCATCTTTATGCTTTAGTAGGCCTATCCAACACATCTTGGAAAAATCATCAATAAATAAAATAAAGTATTCTTCTCCACGAGGTGAAATTTTTCTTATAGGACCACATATATTAGTATGGATGAGTTCAAGAGGCTTCCTTGTTGATCCTTCTTTTTCGTTGAAATGAACTCTAGTTTTCTTACCAACTTGACATGGTTTGCATATGGTATGTTCTGGGATGCTGATATCTAGAAGATCACGGACCCCCTTGAGGTTGCATGCTTTTCTTATTTGAGAAAAGCTTAGATGCCCCAATCTTTTGTGCCATAGCTAGTTTTCATCTATTTTTCTTAGATATAATTGTTGTTGTCCTCCTTTGAGTATGTATAAATTGTTTTGAGTTCTTTTACCTTTGATTACAGTCTTTCCTATATCAAGCTCACGAATTACACATCTGTTTCATCGAAACACAACTTCATTTCTTTGATCACACATTTGACTGAAACTTCATAAGTTATGATTTAAACCATCAACATACATGAAATTTCCATCTTTAACCTTTTCTTTCAAGAAAACAAATCCCTTACCTTTAATGACAGCTGGTGTGTCATTTCCAAATGAGAAATTATTTTCCTTTTCTAAAGCATTATACGAATGAAGTTTCTCTTTATCACCTGTCATGTGTTTGGAGCATCCACTGTTGATGTACCACTAATTTTCTTGTCCTTCTGCATATAGAGCTATGCCACATCTTTCTGATTGAGTTTCCTTCTTTCTCCATATCTTGGAATTTGATGATGTTTGTTAATTTTGAAGTGTTGGCCGAAATTTTCTCCTGCATTCATATTCTTCATGACCAAAGTTGTTACAAATCAAACATTCTATTTCATCTTAAAGAGGAGAAAAGTTATTATAGGAACCTTTCTTGATTCATATTACACTCCCTTGATTTCTTGCTTCTCTACTCATGACGGTTTTGTAAGCAACACATTGAGCAGCCTTATGTCCAAAGTTATGGCATGAAAAACATTTCCCATTAAAGAAGTTTCTGCGATCATAGAATCTTTTGGCATTATTTACATGTTGGTTGAAGCTTCTATTGATATTCATCCTTGGAGTAAATTGAGTATGATTTACCTGATGGGTACTTTTAGGACTTTGTTGACGATTGGAATATTTTTCACTAGTCCTTACTGCATCATGATAACTTCTGGTGGGGGCTCACGGCTTCTGTGATTGAGATGATTCTTCAATATATCCAAGACCTGTCTTTATAAGAGGAGAACGCTGAACTTTGATGATTTCATTTAAATTTTCTGATCCTTTAGAAAATCTAAGATTAAGATATTTTGTCTTCTTAAGTTATTTTCTTAGACCCACAATTTCACATTCTAGAATTTCATTGTGCTTTTCTCTTTCGGTGAGTTGATGTGTCAACGTATCTATGATCATATTCTTTTCTTCTAAATAGATTTTGAGTTTTGTGATTTCTTCAAGAAAGTCTTCCTCTTCTAAGGCATCCAAAAAATCATCATTTTCATAGGCCATGATAAGTCTATAATCTTGTTCAGTTTCATCTTCATCACTATTAGATAAACCAGAACTATATTCATGTGTATAGTAACTCCTTTTATTGACAACTTGTTTTCTATTTCCTTTTTCATATTCCTTTCTCTTTTCATGTTTATCTTTATGAGGAAATTTGGCAACATAATGGCCGACTCTATCATAAGCAAAGCATTTGAATGGTAGCTTACCTCTAAATCTTCCGGGACCCCGTTGAAGCTTCTTGACAAAATTTACCTCATATTCTTCTTCTGAAATGTATCCTGGTTCATTGTGATCTTCCTTTTCTTCTCCCTTTGCTGAAGCTTTAAAAGTGACTTCTCTCATATCTGATGGACCTCCTTTCCTCATTTCAAAGGTAGTTAGGATTCCATGGAGTTGAGTCACAGTAATAGTTTGAAGATCTGGTTTTTCTTCTATGGCTGATACTTTTGACTCAAATTTAGAAGACAAAGATCTCAAAATTTTCTCAACTAAAGTAGCTTCCTTTATCTCTTCACCAATATTATTCATACAATTAACAATTTCATCTACATGTAAAAAGTAACTAGCAATACTCTCATCACTATGCATCTTAAGAGTTTCATAATTAATTCTGAGAGTTTGAAACTTAGCACATTTTACCTGGGAGTCTCCTTCGTAGCTCTGAATTATTTTGTCCCATATCTCTTTGGTTGTCTTGAGATGCATGACTTTGACAAATTCTAATTTTGACAGACTTCCCAATAAAGTATTGGCTTCTTTGGCATTGGTTTCATATAACTTCTTACATGTAGAGTCTGTAGGTATTGGTGTTGGAAATTGATATCCTCCTTCCACAATTTCCAAAACATCAGCTCCAAGTGATTGAAGATAGGCTTTGGTTCTTTTTCCAATATACCAAGTTGTTCCCATTGAAGATTGGTGGTCTGATAGATCCCATGCCTTCATGATTATTCATCTTGAAAGTTATTCCTTCAAGCGATCAAGCTTCTTTTGAAGGACCTGTTTTGATACAAATTGTTGGAAATAATACTGAGTTGGGGGGGGGGGGG
>APFE031489716.1:0-14582 GCA_000404065.3 Pinus taeda
AACGATATATAAATATGTAGAATATCGAAACTTTAAAATATCGACCTTTTTATTTAACTATGCAAAAAAATAAAAACTTCACTACCAAAAAATAAAAAATAAAATGCAAAAAACCACTTCAAAAATTGTTAAATTTAGAAAATTATTCGCATTTAATACATTAGAAAATTTAAAGTAAAAAAATGGGTCTTTAAAAAAATGGCTAGATACAAAATCAACACTTTTTAAAATCAACATGCCAATCACTAACATTCAAAAAACTAATACACATAAAAAATTTAAAGTGTCAAAAACTATGCTAAAAAAAAATGTGTATTCTGTATCACCACTTTTCAAAATCGGGTCACTTTTTTTTCTACCTCTATGAAACGAGTAATCATATCAATTCCCGTTTCAAAGTTTACATTGTTATCAACCTTCATGGGTATACCCTCCTAAAAAGAACAAAGGACATCAATCTTCTAAACCTAGTAAACACCAAATTTCTTCCGATGGTGAATTTTATAACAAGGGATGAGATGAACTTAAATCTCATAAGGCATAGTATACGATAGGTATGCAAGTCAGAAGTGGGATAGAAGGTTCAACAAATCTGAATACACAAATAGAGAAAACCAATAATCTTGGATCTTCCTCAAATGCCATTGAAGACATTGAAACCTACCTACCAAAGGTGGATCCATGTAAAGTTAGTCAGCGTGACCTTGGATCAAATCTTGGTGAGCCTTGTGCCACCTTATTTGGTAGCCAAGATCAACGTTTCTTTTCTAGTGAAGGACCAAGTTAACAATGGTGGTCTTGAGTCAATTTTTGTAAATATGCGGTCCAAAGGCAGTAGGATGAAACCAAGCAGATGAATCCATGGTGTCATGGAAATTCTGCAATCCCAGAGAAATATAAACTCAATAGAAATTCTAAAATGAAAGGAAGGGTTTCTTTACCTTTTGATACTGGAGGTGATACTTCCAAGAAAGTTTAAGTGGGTAGTGAAAAACAACAATTTGACATGAGACATTTGGTTCGAAAAAAAGTGGAGGTATACATCAAGGAGCATGTAAGAGCTCCATGTAAAAGTGGGGTAGTTACAATATAGTAGCACAAATGGGTTATTGGTAAGACAGTTGAGAAGATTATGAAATCTCATCATAATAGAAAAGGTGCAACCTCATAACAAAGGGAAATAAAGTTAAAAGGCTTTCTAAGCTACATTTGCAAGCCTTCAAGCAAAAGGAAAGCAACAAATAGGGGTATGGCTACAGTGGAAATTATAGGAGGGAATACTACAAGAGTAGTGGAATCTACACTAAATGGAAGTGAGATTTATGTAGGGTTCACAGTGGGGCAAAGTAATGTGGTAGAGGTTTAGAGTCTAAGAGGTTAAAATTAAAAAACTTGTTTAGCTTAACAGTATTGAAGGAAGATTAAGAAAATCAATTGCAAGTTACTCTAGAAGCCAAAATGCAGAGGTGAATTGTATGCAGGCAAGAAGGCTTCTAGTATCAATACTCAGGTATCGAATGTCAATCAATTGAGATATACTCTTGCTATGGATTTGATTGTGCTTGGAATAGTTTCCATGCTACAAACTCTTGGTAATCTGCTTGCAGAGACAAAACGTATAGAAGAAAACAAAATCACGGTATCAAAGAGACATCTATTGTTCGTACCACTAAAGAGAATGCATTGTCAAATGGTGATGACAGGGAACAAATCAAGGAGACTCTGATGACATATGATGGTTTGTGGTGCAATTTGATGAATGAAGATGAATTCTGCAAGGAATTAGGTGAAGGAACAATGTGTCTTGACTTAAAGGTAGGGACCATAATGATGGATAAAGGGCAATGGATAAACATAGGTGGAAGATTTATAGGTTCAATCCCAGGTGTTCATGTGGGTGATCATTTTTATTTCCGAATGGAACTCTATGTAATTGGTTTACATGGCCGGAGTTAGGCTAGCATTAATTTCATTAATGCAAAAAGCAATCAATGAAATGAGCCTATGGCAATCAATATCACTTCTTGAGATGGTTATGAAGGTGATGATGATGGGGGTGATGTGTTGATTTACACTGGGCAAGGAGGAAATAATTACATAGTAGTTAAGAAGGATAGCTTTGATCAAAAGCTTGAAGGAGGCAATCTTGCATTGGAACAAAGGATGCACTATGGAGTGGAGATCAGAGTGAGCCGTTGTGTCAAAGTCAACATGAGTCCTTCTAGTAAAATTTATATTTATGTTGGTCTCTAGAAGGTTGAAGATCCATGGTTGGAAAAAGAAAATTCAAGATATGGTGTGCTCAAGTATAGGTTAGAGAGACTACTAGGCCACCTAGGGCTAGAATATGATATATTGAAGTCTACTGACAAATGTAAGCCCAACCCATCTCTCAGGCAAGGTCTCATTAACCTGGATATTTCTTCGAGGAGGGAGAACTTACCTGTCTATCTTGTTAATAATATTGAACAGAGACAACGATTAAAATAAATTGATGAGAAGATATACTAGGTGCAAAATAGAGTTAAGCAGGAGAGTACGCTTTTACAAGAAGAAAAGCAATTGTTACGTAGTATGAAAGAGGCATTTGGCCACATTAATGCAATTCAAGAATATAGTAAATTTCTAGATCAAGAATTGGATTCCCTGGAAAGGTGGATCCTTCAAGCAAAAGGGAATGTGCAAGCCATTAAGAAAGAATTTGGTACCTTGAACTTTAGTTTAAACAATCACAAGATCATTGGAATTCTACAGTAAAAATTATGAATTTTAAAGACGTTAACCTCTTAAGGGGGAGTCAACCATGAAATCCATTATCCAATGTTTATGGATGATTGTGTGGGGAACCAATCATTAGTTTCACTCAGATCTCATGATAGAGTGTTGGCACTGAGTCATATGCATCATATTCATGACAAACCTCACTTGCCAAAAATGGAAGTAGGAAACCACGCATTGCTTGAAATTTGTAACTTTTGCTAGGTAGAAATCATGAAAATACTTTAACGAAATTGCATATAAAACAAGTAGGCCAGGGGACCAAAATAATGGCTACAATAAGGGACAATGAAGTGATCGGAAAATAACAAATTCTAAAACATCTGCTTACATATATTCCTCGGGATGCTATCTAACAAACCAAGACTAGGTATTGTTAATATAACATCTTTTGACACAAATTTCATTGACATTAATGTTGGAAATCCGAAGTGCTTGGCTACAAAGGTCTTAGTGGGGCCACTGCCTAAGGATGATCATAATCAACAGATAAGAAACTCATACTCTTCATCTAGCAACAACTATCACCCAGCCCTAAAAGAAGAGAGATGTGAACCCAAGATGATTGATGAAGGATGGGATAGTGTCAGTGATGAAACTATTGGAATAAGAAAAATGGAGGGCAAAAATGCAAGGTTTAAAGCATAACTCACTGCAGCAGTGGCACATAGTTGTACTCTTGACCCAAAATTTACCTATGATTTGGTCATTGAACGCAGTGACTATTGCATGAGGCATCTCTAACCAACATTACAGTTATGGAGTTGCAAGAAATAAATAAGGGTGTTAATATTCTTGCTATGACCGTTGTAAAGAAAGCCATAAGGATTGAAGGGAGTTCTTCATTTTTGAAAACATGGCATATTGTGCAACACCCAAACATGCAATTGCTTGAATACAAGCAATTTTGGGAAGGGGGGACTGTAATGTTCCGCATTGATTAATTGCCCAAGAGAGAAAGAAGTAGCCTATCCAACCATGTAGGCTATAGTTAATGATAAAGGGGGGAACTCATTATCCAATGTTTTGGGGCAGCATTAGGCAAATTTGGGGCAGTTGAGGCAAAAAGCCAAAATTGGGGGTCTAAACTTGTAACCCCTCTCGCTAAAATGAGGAGAGGCTCCATTAGGGATCTATAAATAAGAGAAAAATAGAATCATTTTTATCATCATTGATTGGATTAGATCTCTTTGTTTTGCACTAAGGCTCTGAGGCTTTAATGATCCCACCCTAGATGGTCTTTTCTATTTCACCCAAAACTGTTTTGCAATTTGTCCAAGGTAATTTATTTGGCAAGCAAAAGGAAAATTTTTCATGGTTCGATTGGTGAAAGAAACTTGCTGTGTAAATCCCTCATCCACTGATTTTCTGAGGCTCTAATGATCCCACCCTAGATGGTCTTTTCTATTTGACCCAAAATTGTTTTGCAATTTGTCCAAGGTAATTTATTTGGCAAGCAAAAGGAGGATTTTCTGTGGTTCGATTGGTGAAAGAAACTTGCTGTGTAAATCCCTCATCCACTGATTTTTCCTAAGACATAACGTCAAGCAACAACACGCATCAAGGATAACAAAAGCTCTCTAGTGTATTGTCTATGGTCAACTTACCTACTTGAAGTTGTCTAGGGAAACAACATATCATTGCACCCCTTCTTGAGGTTGTTTAAGTGCAGTAGAGCAGTTCAGAACCTTTCCTGAGGCAACAGACCTGCAAGGAACAAGATTTCTAGTGACAGATTAGAACTGTGGGAGGTCTGCTGGATAACACATTGGACTAAATGAGCTTGGGAAGCAGGACTCGGTAAACAACAAGATGACTAGCACAATTAGGGCATCATTAGGTAGCAAGACTCTTTGTAGACCTATATCAAGTTGTTAAGTAGATTAAATCATTCTATAATTTGGTTAAAGTGATTGTGGGATCAACATTGTTGATTAAATATTGATTACTGTTGAAAATATAGAAGTGGACAATTTTACATTCAATAGACAACTATTGTTGGTATAACAGTCCTAGTAACAATTGTAAAATAAGATAGATGTTAACTAATTGATGTGTGGTGAAATCTACTATTGTTTGCATTATTGTGTAATCTATATTATCTCTGCCTAAAGTTGAAGAAAACTGTAAAATTACTAAAGTTTACCATGAATTCACAACCCTAAGGGTAAAAATTCCTTATGGATATTACAAAGGTGGAACCTTTTTCCAGATAAATATCGTCCTACATTCACCCACTTATTTTTGAGCATTCCAAGTGAGTACACAAATGCCTCACCAACACCCAATGGATTCCCTCTCGCGCCCCCGCCCCCTCCCCCGGGCCATTTTTTGAAAGGAGGATAGTAGTAACTGCCAGCTAAAATACCAGCTGGTAACACCAAGGGACTCAATGGAATTTGATCCCAAGACCTCTAGCGATTGAGTTAACCCTTGGGGCTAAGAAGTTAAGATGGATCTATGCTAGACTAATTTTTTTTTTTTTTTTTTAAGTATCTTTCATGTCATCCTTTTCTTCAAAGCGAGACTTCAATTTCTTTCCCATTTTATTTATTAGTCATACCAAGGTTACTTGAGAGCGGGAGCGAAAAAAGGAACAGAAGTGGGAGCAAACATATTATAATATATATTATAATATATATATATATTGATGCATATATGTCAACAAAAACATGTAGAATGATGAAACAAAAAAAAAAAACAAAAACAAACATAGATTGAACCATATAACATCAATCATCTAGAAGTTATAATCTTCATCAACCACGTCCACAAGTTAGTAACATACAACATATTGAGTATCATGATTCATCAATCTTAAAGTTTCAAGCTTTCAAAATTCAATATATAACATTTATTATCATTAATCACCAAATTTGTACTTGTAAGCTAAGTGTAACCATTACAACAAAGAATATCTAACATGAAATGAAATATTATAAAATGAAATGAAATGAAACATCTTTCAACTTTCACGAAGCATCATATTCATAATTCATTACCAATGAGTTATAATTGCCAACTTCAAACTTCAAACTTAAATTGTCATATATTGTTTACAAAAATATCATAATAAATATAAAAGAATCCACAATTATAAACACTACTAGAAACTAGAAAAGACAAGTAAATCTACTATCTATTGCTAATACTTGAGCCTCTTTCCGCCACGAGAGATATCTAATCTTTTAGTCTTGTTGGAAAATCAAGATCTTTGTCATTAATATCACCCTCTAAACATTAACATAAAATAGAAAAAACATAGCATGTCAAGTCAAGATTTTGTTTAAGTGATGGGTACATTTTTAGTAGGGTCATAATAGAGGAGTTCAACAACAAATGTCACTAACATCAAGGTACATAAAGGGATTGATGTCCTTGATTAAATGTGATTTCCATACCCTAATATATGACAAAATCTAATGGAAACATTACAATCCTCCCAATCCTGAAAAACTGAAAAGTCTACTAGATTTGAATGAAATCTAAAATTCTACTTTTTCCATATGAAATCCAATGAGGTCGGAACCACTCTCAAACATCCTGAGTCATTTCATGGTAATGTTAAAAATTTAAATAAAAAGATGAAAATTGAGATCAAGGAGAATAGTTTATCAATACTAGGGCCATAGGCTTGATCATTAGGCTGCCCCACTCAAAAATTATTTGTTTCTTTGAAAAAAAAATGCATTTGAAATGTTACTGCAAAAAAAAGAGTTGGGGAGTGAAAATTTAGCTCC
Organism: Pinus taeda; assembly: GCA_000404065.3. Taxonomy (NCBI): domain Eukaryota; kingdom Viridiplantae; phylum Streptophyta; class Pinopsida; order Pinales; family Pinaceae; genus Pinus; species Pinus taeda. The sequence goes on from APFE031489716.1 coordinate 6,519, forward strand.
CATGGTCGCTCCCGAAATTTGCTCCTGGCAGGAGCGAATTCAGGAGCAGGTTCGAGGGGGAGAACCACTCCCCCGCAACCCTGAGTCATAAACCAACCAGCGAAAAGTTGACATCCCTTCAAACAAAATGTTAATGTCTGCATTATATTCATAATGTTAAAGAACTTGAATTGGACAATGATCATTCATAATAATAAACCATAGATACAGCAAATATAAAAACATAGCTGACAATAGAGAAATTTGTTCCTGGCTTTGTATCATTCTCATCAACTGACTAAGATGGCTCGTCCTTGGTAATCAACATTGGAAAACTTGAAAGTTCATTTCAAGTATCTTTCCAATGGTTGAGTTGTCTCGACTGGCCTATACTTTTGATAACGTTCTGGCTATCCTCTGACAGGGTAAACTGCAAATGTGAGTATATCATAGGGATAGTGCATATGATAATTAGAAAAAGAGAGAACAAGACAGGTTGGCAGTTATACAATTAACTGAACTTCCATGTAAATTTTATGGGGCAGAACTTTATATCTTTTAATAAATAACTGCAGAAATTGAACGAGTTATTAAGAGATGATGTACAAAAATAAGCTCCATAGAAATGCCATATGGAGAATTGACATCATTTACCCAAAATAACTGTCCTGAATTGATCATAAAGGCAGATCGAGGCCTTTGCCAATCTCAATTCCAACCACTTGTAGAATTCCCTTCCGAATCAACTGGGTAGCAAAAATAACAAATGACAACTTATCAGGTAGCATAGTGTAATATGCAACAGCTAAACTGGCAAACTTTAAAATAAGGAATGCTAAAATAAACTATTCGCTTTATAATTTTATATATCAGAAAATGAATGTGCCACAAACACAGAAAATGAAAACCCAAAGACACGTAGGAAGACATACAAAAATATGAGTCATCTTATCGACGAGTTTCACAAGATACGTTTTCTTTTTGCCAGTTGAGTATAAATTCTCACTGAGAATACACTAATTCATGATGGCTTTTAGTAGTCAACAGATTTAATATGCAATCTGCGAGAGCGACTCCTAAATTGCCTTGAACAACTGCCATGATGCCTTGGGAAGAAAAAGAGTCTCTCAAGCATCTCGGATATATTTTAACCAAATTCAAGAGAGATAATTCAGATGATGAGAAATATGCTTTTTGAAAACATGGTATTTAGAAAACAAACCAAACTTATAAGATGCTTAGAATCACCCCTTTCCGGTGTGATTTATATTTGTAAACTTAAGGTTTAACCTAAATAAGGTAGTTAGCCTCACCCCTAATTAGGGTCATTCCCCAACTCTTCAAAGTTAAAATCGTAGCCAGCTAAAATAAAACATGTGATTATCAATCACCAATGGCATAAAAATAAAGACCAAATCATATGAAGTTTGTTTATCTTTGCAATAGATCCAGATTGTCAAAGGATTTGGACACAATGGTCTTATGTAATGTGCATTCAAGTATTAGTGTCAACTCTCCATCATGTTCGGAATGTGGCTTTTGTGTTGCTTGCGCAGTGAGTGTAAAGGGGATTTTACATATATGTCAGGATTCATTCTTGTGTCTTGAAATGCAAGTCTACTTCAGAGACTATTCTGATTTGGAGGACATTTGTGGAGACTTTCTAGTAGGTTTATGCCATTTTTAGTTATTCCTATCAGTTTGAAAGAGATGATGTACAAAAATAAGCTCCATAGAAATGCCATATGGAGAATTGACATCATTTACCCAAAATAACTGTCCTGAATTGATCATAAAGGCAGATCGAGGCCTTTGCCAATCTCAATTCCAACCACTTGTAGAATTCCCTTCCGAATCAACTGGGTAGCAAAAATAACAAATGACAACTTATCAGGTAGCATAGTGTAATATGCAACAGCTAAACTGGCAAACTTTAAAATAAGGAATGCTAAAATAAACTATTCGCTTTATAATTTTATATATCAGAAAATGAATGTGCCACAAACACAGAAAATGAAAACCCAAAGACACGTAGGAAGACATACAAAAATATGAGTCATCTTATCGACGAGTTTCACAAGATACGTTTTCTTTTTGCCAGTTGAGTATAAATTCTCACTGAGAATACACTAATTCATGATGGCTTTTAGTAGTCAACAGATTTAATATGCAATCTGCGAGAGCGACTCCTAAATTGCCTTGAACAACTGCCATGATGCCTTGGGAAGAAAAAGAGTCTCTCAAGCATCTCGGATATATTTTAACCAAATTCAAGAGAGATAATTCAGATGATGAGAAATATGCTTTTTGAAAACATGGTATTTAGAAAACAAACCAAACTTATAAGATGCTTAGAATCACCCCTTTCCGGTGTGATTTATATTTGTAAACTTAAGGTTTAACCTAAATAAGGTAGTTAGCCTCACCCCTAATTAGGGTCATTCCCCAACTCTTCAAAGTTAAAATCGTAGCCAGCTAAAATAAAACATGTGATTATCAATCACCAATGGCATAAAAATAAAGACCAAATCATATGAAGTTTGTTTATCTTTGCAATAGATCCAGATTGTCAAAGGATTTGGACACAATGGTCTTATGTAATGTGCATTCAAGTATTAGTGTCAACTCTCCATCATGTTCGGAATGTGGCTTTTGTGTTGCTTGCGCAGTGAGTGTAAAGGGGATTTTACATATATGTCAGGATTCATTCTTGTGTCTTGAAATGCAAGTCTACTTCAGAGACTATTCTGATTTGGAGGACATTTGTGGAGACTTTCTAGTAGGTTTATGCCATTTTTAGTTATTCCTATCAGTTTGAAGATATATTGGGACTATGTTTTTTATACTCTGCAGTTTCCAACCATGACAACATTCTTTTTGAAGATATATTATTATATTGTGACTATGTTTTGCATTCCTAGTTTTTGTTTCTATAAAACTAATCAATCTCCTCCAAGTTCTAACGAGTCTCATACCGATTGTTTACCAACCTTTATGTTTTGAGTCATGCCTTAAATAATTGCCAATGATCCTGAATTGTAGTAAGCAATGTTTCAAAACTCAGACTCGGAACCAGCTGTGGGTCAACTCCAACTCGGACTCCGACTTAGTATGAACTCGGACTAGTTGATTCCAATGATCGGTCTTTGTAAAAGTACATTAAATATTCATTCGTGCAAAAGGATTTCCTCCTATCTAAATGCATCTTGAGAAGCATAAAAGGAGAGACACCATGTCCTAGTAGCAGAACACTTCATACTAAAGGTGTCACATCTTTTGCGGCATCTTTTAAAAGCATGGTACGATGTGTGCCACCTACTTATATGAGATGGAAATGGACAAAAGTAATCAACATTTCAACCTCCAATATGTGTTTTAGTGGGGGCTTCAGCAACACTGTCCTTCCTACCATTATTGGAAGGGGAGCTCAACAATAAAGAAGTGATCCTCTCTATTCAACTTACCAGATCTAAGATCTAGTAGTTGGAAATAATAAGATCAGGTACTAATTGAGCTCAATCTTTCTTGAAAGTTTTAAGAGTTCTATTTTGAACATTCCAAAATGTTTTAGGATCATATTTGTCTTAAGTTGCATTATTTTGTATATTCCAAAGAAAGACCAATTTTTTCCTGATTTGAAACTTGTCAAAGCTTGTGTTCCCCACTAAGTTTACAATGCTTTTACACAGTTTAGATGCACGAGTTAAGGCCAAAGGTTCATCTCTTAGCCTCGGGAGTGGATTTCTATAGTGGGAGCTTCCTATCAAAATGAAGTTGCATTGTCTTCTTGTCAAAGCTAGAAATCACTTCCAATGTGGTGAAATGAAACATTATAAACATGTTTTTCAAGAGTTCTCAAGGACAAGAGCAACCTAGGACTAATATATAGCCGGATCCCAATCATTTTTCCCACCACTTTCCCTAGGGCACTCCTAGATGATCATTTTGGAACCATTTGGTACCTGCAATTTAGCAATTGTTAAGGTTGGTAGTATTGACTCAACAGAAAACTAGTGAGAGTATCATGGAAAATAATATAATCCCCTTCTATGATATATTATGTGTGTTTATCTGATTGCCTACTAAAACTGTAGGCAACCAAACATAGATAGGAACAATGACATATACAAACCCATAAGGATATACTTAAGTTGAATGGTGTCATTGCCATAGTCAAAGATTGAGTAAGAGCTTCCATGGCCTCCATCTTAGAAGAATAGCAAACGAAGTGGACTACTCATGTTCAATAAAGGGGTCAAATGGTTAAGGGTTTTAACACATTGGATGAACCCTTGTTCATTTGATCTCACATGTACCAACTCTAAGTCTCTTTAAGTCATCTGAATGAGCCTAACAACTTTCTTTGACATGATCTCCTTGACTCCCTCCATCACTCCCCATAGATATTGTGGTGAAGCAAATCCCTGGAAAACGTCCCCCATTAGATATTACCACCAAGCCTCGGTCTCATATGCCACTTCTCTTTATGGCATTCTAGAACAACCAATTATCTAGGTCTCATCCCACCGCCCCTCCTATCTACGATTGTTTCCAGGGGCATTTGAAAAGTTGTTTGAGAGCTATGTAATAACAAAGCAACAAATCGTGAAGGACTTCAAGTTGAGTTTCTCATGCATGATATGGATTCACTTGCCACTCCAATTGCAGATTTGTTTGAAGAGATTGTTTGCTCAATATTTCCCCCCATTTGGTAACAACACATCATCCATCTTATTCATAAGTTGAAGGATATCTCAAAACCCAACAACTACAAGACTACAATGATTGGGCGTACATTTACCCAACTTTATGCCTTGGTATTGGACATGATGTTGTATAAGAACTTTGCAGTGTGACATGTTAGATTTCTTGAAACTCAGAAATCTAATCTATGAAGTTTACCAAGTAAAGAGTAGAAAACTGAACTCAAATTTTAACCCATAAATATACTGAGTTTACTAACTATCATGTAGCGGAAATAAGGAACAAATGAAGACAAACGCACTAAAAAATCATACACAACAAATTTACCCAGGAAACCCCAACTGGGGAAACCTGCAATCTTGGTGTTTTTATTATTCTGCTTAGCAAGTCTATAGAAAAATGATTACAAATGTGAGGGAAAACTTCCCTTTATCGAGCTAATCCTCTACATTAATGATCATCGCACTTCTCACCAACTCAACCTCTCTTCTACACACTGTATAGACTCATGCGACCTGTATGACCCCTTATACACACTGAATTCAACCCCTAGAAGAAGCATACGATGGATGGAAGTGATTTGATGTTGAATCAGTCTCTCTTTCTCCCTCTATCTCACTGATCTAAAGCAGTAGACGCTAAACATAACTCTCTTCTCCTTTGCTAAGTAGAACACCAAGCTCTCTAGTGCATAATGACCAAGTCTGCGCCATTTTTCCCTCTTCAAAGTCGACCTAGGCACACCACTGCCATGAAGGGCTGACATTAAATCTCCTTGGATGGTTGAGATCGGTCTAATTCTTGACTGTACAAAAATTTAAATTTTCCTAAGTCAAGGAATAATAAAAAAAGTGAAAAAGTGGGTCCCTCTGCCAAATTTAGTGCACTTGCTAAATTTGGATGAACCCTTCGTCCTCTAACTCCATTTAACACTCCTTAGAGAGGAAGGTGTTTTGAACTACACCCAGTTTGTCCCTGAAATAGACAAAACTCCCTCTAGGCAAAGCTTTGGTCAATATGTATGTTTTTTGCTTTATTGTAGGAATGTACTAATGATCATCGCACTTCTCACCAACTCAACCTCTCTTCTACACACTGTACAGACTCATGCGACCTATATGACCCCTTCTACACACTGAATTCGACCCTTGGAAGAAGCATACGATGGATGGAAGTGATTTGAGGCTAAATTAGTCTCTCTTTCTCCCTCTATCTCACTGATCTAAAGTACTAGACGCTAAACATAACTCTCTTCTCCTTTGCTGAGCAGAACACCAATCTCTCTAGTTCATAATGACCAAGTCTGCGCCATTTTTCCCTCTTCGAAGTCAACCTAGGCCCACCACTACCATGAAGGGCTAACATTAAATCTCCTTGGATGGTTGAGATCGGTGTAATTCTTGACTGTAGGAAAATTTAAATTTTCCTAAGTCAAGGAATAATAAAAAAAGTGAAAAAGTGAGTCCATCTGCCAAATTTAGTGCACTTACTAAATTTGGATGAACCCTTCCACCTCTAACTCCATTTAACACTCCTTAGAGAAGAAGGTGTTTTGAACTACACCCAGTTTGTCCCTGAAATAGAGAAAACTCCCTCTAGGCAGAGTTTTGGTCAATATGTATGTTTTTTGCTTTATTGTAGGAATGTAATGAAGTATGGCTTTGCCCCCTTTGACAAAGTATTTGATATGGTGATAACTGATCTCGATGTGCTTTGAGCGATCGTGGAACACTAGATTGTTAGAGAGCTTAATGCAACTCTAATTGTCACATTGTATGGTTGTAGGCTCCAACCTCTCACTGAAAATCCCAACAAGCAGCTTCCTCAACCAAATAGCCACACAAGCTGCCAGGCTGGCAGACATGTATTTAGCCACGACTGAGCTTAGTGCCACAAATCTCTGCTTCCTGTTGAACTAGGAAACAACTGCTGACCCAACACTAAAGGTGCAACCTAAAGTACTCTTCCTGTCTGTGGAACCCCCTGCCCAAGCTGCATCTGTGAAGCCTTCCAACTTCACTCCATCAACCTGTCTGTACAACAACCCATAATCCATTATGCCTCTGAGGTACCTAATAATATGTTTAGTAGCAACCCAGTGTCCTCTAGTAGGTTCAACCATGAACTGACTCAACTGGTTCACTACATAGAAAATGTTTGGTCGTGTGTTCACAAGATACATCAACGACCCAATCAGTTGTTTGTAGCGTGTGGCATCAACTCGCTTTGCTCTGCTAACATCTACCTTCCTCTAGTTTGTCACCAAAGGCATGGCCATAGGCCTGCAATCCTGTATAAGGAATCTCTTAAGAATCTATAGAGTGTACTTGCCCTATCCAAAGAAAATTTGTCCATCTCCCTACCAAACCTCCAACCCAAGGAAATAATGCATAAGCCCCTAATCCTTCATGTCAAACTCTGCTGCAAGATCCTTCTTGCTGTCACTGATGAGCTTCTCATCCCCTGTTAGTATGAGATTGTCTATGTACAACACAAGAATGAGAGGCTAGCCCCCAACCGTGATGTAGTAAAGGTTAGGGTCAACATCACTCTTGGTGAAACCTAGTCCTAGAAGATAGTTGTCAATGCGAGAGTACCATGCTCGCAGGGCCTACTTGAGCCCATATAAAGCTCTCTTGAGCCTATACACGTGTCTCCCTACTATGTCCCTCAAACGCCTCTGGCAGCTCTATGTAAATTTCTTCTTTAGCCACATCGTTGAGGAAGGCAATCTTCACATTGATTTAGTGGATCTTCCACCTCATCTACACTGCAAGTGCTATAATGGTCCTAATGGACAAATAGTGAGCCGCGGGTGTAAAAGTCTCGTGGTAGTCAATGCCCTCCACTTGAGAGTACCCTTTGACTACGAATCTAGCCTTGTACTTCTCCATGTGCCTATCAACTCTGTGCTTAATCTTGTAAACCCACCTAAATCTAATCACAAATTTTCCCTTTAGCCTTGGCACAATCTCCTAGACATCAATCTACATGATGGAAGAGTACTCCACCATAGCATCACGCCAAACCTGTTGAAAGGTTGCCTCGTTGTAGCTAGAAGGCTATGTGTCTAAAACCTCCACCATCAATGCCATATAACCTATGTATCTCTGTGGTTGTTTGCTCTACCTGAATGTAGAGTTGGGTGCCCCAACCCTGTCCTAAGCCTCCTGAATCAACTAATCAACCCACCTTGGCTTTATTTTTCCTATGCTAGGTGTCATTGCTGGAGTTCTGAGTAGGCCTTGCTCACTCTTGTCTCTCCTCCTGCTCCTGCGTAGCCTCCTCATCTAACTGTTGCATGGTTTGCCCAGCTACTGGCTATGACACAACCTGAGGGGTTGGTTGAGCATCTTACTTAGGAGCCTGCAACTCCTTCAC
>APFE031489725.1:0-18395 GCA_000404065.3 Pinus taeda
ATGTTCTAACCCAACATCATCCTCCAGCTAGAAAGCCCTTCTTCACCTCAATTAAAGCTTAGATCACCCAACACTATGAATATACACCAGAAAACCAACAACACTTCTCTATAAGATACAAAATTCTAGCCTCTGGACCTTTGTGATGAGGGATCCATATATAGATGATTATAGGGAGGTGATTCATCTTCTAGAGTGTTGATTAGTGTCCTCTCTCTGATAGTTCCTGCTTCCACTTGGAGAATGATGATCTCTTACTCATCCCTGGTCGAAAACAGAGAGGAAAGTGTCAGAGGGGAAGCTTCTAGAACATTCCATGATCTTCCACCTCGCATTTTGTCCCTGCCATTTGTCCATTCCCGACCATTGCACCCTACAGAGGAGCCATTTAGTATTCATCGCACCCTATACACTGGGAAGGTGATATGCATCACACCCTGGGTTTTTAGTATGGTGCAGTTTTGACCATTTATGAGCAGTTTTCAGTGGAGAACTTCTGGGAGATGATGTAATCAGCTGAGCTTGTTCCTTTTGGCAGTGAAGAAACACTTTTAGGGACTTAGGAGCCCTCAGTTTATGGACATTTATGATTGGGGTTGAAGTGCCCAAAAATGTCTATAACACTTAGGAATGCCTTTCCTTTTCTAAATACAACATCATAGCCTTTTTCCTCCAACATCGCGACCGATACCAAGTTCTTCTTCAGCCCAGGCACATACATCACATCTATCAAGGTGAGAGGAACTCCATGCTCCCTCTGAAAAGCAATTGTGCCCACTCCTGAAACACTATACCTTCCGTTGTCACCCATATCTATGTGCATCTTGAGGTCTTTCTTGTCCAAGGCACAGAATAAATTTTTATCGCCGGTCATGTGGAATGAGGCTCCGCTATCAAGATACCAGACACAACCCATCATCGAGGACACCGAGCATGCGATGAGGGTAAAGTCCATTTCAAACTGAGAGGCTAATGCCTCACCATCCTATCCTTCTGAGGATCCCTTCTTGGACTTCTTCAATGGGTAATTAGTCGCATAATGTCCCATCTTGTGACAATTAAAGCATCTTACTTTAGACATGTCACCCTTCTTCCCTCCATGAGAAGAATTCGATTTGAAATGGGAAGCCTTCCCCTTCCATTTCCTTTTCCTTTCCTTACTTTATAAGGCCATGTTTTCTTTATCATCATTCTTGGATGGAGAACCATCTCGTTTGCTCCTCCTGATCTCCTCCTGCATAAGATCTGACCACAGTTGTTTCCAATCTGACAGTTTCTCCCTTCTATTCATAGAGTCCTGGTAGCTATTCCAACTCTTTGGAAGGCCAAGGAGAGCGAGGCTCATGATATCATCATCAGTGGTAGTTATTCCCATACTACCAAGCTCATCTTTGTAGGTGGTGAGCTTGTTCAGATATGTCGAAATAGTATCACCCTTCTCCATATTGATTCTTCGAAGCTTATCCTTGAGCACCAATTTCCTCTAGCTGCTACTGTTCTGGTAGAGGTCCTTCAATGTCTTCCACATTGAAAATGGAGTATCCTTCCCATGGAGACTTGAGACAATATGGTCTAGAACTCCCTTAAGGATGATCTGTCTCGCCTCCGCCACACATTTCTTCCACTCTACCAACTCTTGTGCATTAGTTGAAGCTACCTTTGGGATTTCTTGATTAATGAATTCCTTCAAGCCATTGTTTTCTAATACAACCTCCATTCTATCTTTCCATGCTATATAATTCGATCTACCTTCCAAGGCATACTCAAGTCTCAAGCCATAGAACACCATTGGCCAACCTTGAAGTATGATATGAATTCAATTTTCACCTACAACCCCAAACTTCAAACTTTGAATTCTCTTCTTAGTATATTGTTCACACCTCTGATACCATGTAGAAAATATGTTGGTAGGTTAGCTCAATAATGCAGTATAAATCAAAGTAGAATACTATAACCTAATTCTACTATCAATTTGCGAAAGCTTAAAGATCGAGCTAAACAATATAACCAAGAGAAGAAGAATCAATGGCACAATACACATGAAAATACTTTGGGGAAAACCTAAGCTAAAAACCCCACATTATTGTATTATCATACATGGTGGAAATACATAGGAATTATATAAAGCCTTAGCTCTCGTATTTAGCTAGCTCTCAGTACAATCCTTACAGATGCTCACATGCAATCTTGGCTTCTCTGCAGCCTTCCTCTCTGCCCTCCAAGCTCCTATTTCCTTGTGATTTTCATTGTGGATGATTAGCCTATTACCAAGTGGAAAACCAATGTATCAAAATTGCACAATCCTCAAGGATAAATCCTTGACTGCATGCATGAGTTTTCTCCATGAGAAAACACATGCAACTGATAATACATTGTCCTTGAGGCTTGAAATCTAATCTCAACTAGGTCTTTCTCATAATAGACATGCACGAGTTTCTGATGAGGGAATCTTTAGTTCACTAGAGTAGCAATAGTTGAGTGCATTAATGCATCAACTAACTGTTAACTCACTGTTAGTTCCTCAAACAGTTTGGAACTAATTTAACTAGACTTAACTTAGTAAACTGAGTTAACTAATAACAACTCAAATATAACTTAATTTTATCTCCTTAATTTAAGGGATAACTCTTGCATGACTTCAGAAAGACTTCTAACTTGAATTTCTCCAACTAATTAATTTAAAATTAATTAATTAATTATTTCCAAGTAGCTGTTAAGACTAAATTTGATTTTAATTCACAATTTCATTCAAGGAAAAATTAAATTGGAATATTCGTGTTGCCATATTTCAACACTGCTTTTTCTTTACATTAACAAGTTATTTAATTTCATAAACATTTAAGTAAACACTATTGCATCCTTCACAGATACACAGATTATGCACTGAAGTAAAAATAAACAATAACACAAGTGACACCATTATTTTTGGACAATCGTCCTCGAACTAACCTAATTCGGGAAAACCGGTGCAACATATAAAGGGTTTGTATTATTAAGAATATTTTGTGAATATAACTAGGGTTCCAGAAATGGCCCACCCAACAGAGAATTTCCTCAGAAATAGTACCTGTATCCAAAGACAAATATTTTTGAAAATCAGAAACCGGATGAGCAAACCCCACAACAACTCTGGTTGTTCTCTTTGTTGGACAGTGAAAGATGTTCCAAGCACTACTCAGGAACTACGCCACTCCTCCAGAAGATACATCACCCTATCCCAGCTCAAAATATGTTGATCTACACACATTATTCCCACAGAATCTCCCAACACTACCTCTGAATCCCTCTACGACTTCTGTGTCAGCCACTACATCTTTTGCGTTAGCCTCTATGGCCCTCTGCATCAGCTCCTACGACCTTTGTGTCAACCCTTCTATGTCCTGTGCTATCTTTCTTAACACTTCACTGCCTCTCTACTATGTATTCTTCAGCCTTGGATGGAAATCTCTTGCAAAACTGCCCCTCACTGCAACTAATGAATTGCTCAATTTCCTTAGCAAACCTCACCCCAGAAAATCGAACTGATTGATCTCTCTTGGTGTGTCTCCAACTGACCCTCAAGCCTCCTCTTATACTTTTCCTGTTGACGAATCAATGAACAAGGTTAAGTCCCTAATCAATGGCTAAGATTAGAACTGGGTTGATCCTCGTCACTTAGAACTTTCTCACCCATTTTATATTAATACTCATTAATATTTTATTTTCCTAAGTTTAGACTTAGGAACCCATTAAAAATATTAATTATTTAATATCTCTTCATTCATGTGGAATTTTTCCAAATGATTTTTGGGTCTTGGAGATCTCATGTGCCTTAGCCTCTCCATCAAATTTTCATAGCTAGAACACATCCGATGCTAGCCAAAATCAACAGTATATTCTACTGAACCTACCCTGGCAAGTGAAATATCTTTGGATAACCTTCAGAAGGTCTACATATTGCTCTTGGAGATAAATGCCAGGGAAGGTGGAAGAAAATTTGTCAATATACTCTGTTTTTACAAAATGCTTATAAGCCAAAATGTCTAACTCATCCCACTTGAACCATCTCTCCCTTGTTGTTGGGAGATTGGCTGCATTAGCTATGAACTTCTAAGTCAATATGATCTGTAGGTCTCCTAGTTTCACTCTCTTGTCTTGAAATCTTAGAACAAATAAGCTCGCTAGTTTGGCATCGTGACCTACTTTCTAAATCTTATAGCAGAAAGGAATGCACCTTCTGTTCTCAAAAGCCACTCTAATGGCAGGGGATGAATTGAATAGACTCAAAGTACTGGGTTCAGTGCGAATGAGTTCTTCTCCTTTTCCTTGGTAGCAGGAGCCATCCTATCTCAACACCTAGCTAATTTATTTTGAATTTTGGGTTATGGCTATGTGTGCAGACCCAAAGGAATGAAAATAGGCTCGAATGATAGCAAAAATCCTCTTAGGAAATTATAACAATAGGATGGTGACAACACAGTTTATGCAATGGAATACAAGCATGAGGATTTAAACATATAAAATATATTTAAGATTAAAAGCTTCAGGAAGCATTCATCATTCAAAATTTAACCTTAGATTAATAAGACATCACACTTAGAGGTAAGATAATGTTTTCAAACAGAACAGGGTGTGCACAACACATGTTTTTTAACAGTGACAGACATGCCTTTAGCACTGCGGCTAGGAGAATTAGCAATAAGAACTTACATGAAGGGTGACTAACTCCCTATTTCTACTGAAGACTAGATCGAAATGATTTCTTTCTCTGTGCAAAATAATTGCCACGCTATTCTCAAATTGTTTTGCAACATGAAAACCTCCTTATGGCCCCTGAGCTTCTCTTCACCTTCTGAACTCTCTTGCGACCTTTGCTCTAAAAATAAACCACTCATCTCATCCTTTGCATGTCATCTGCGAGAAATCATATAGAAAATTGGCAGCCTGCATAATGATTTCAAATTATGGTGCTGATGTAAAAATTTGAATTTGTAACCCACATTCCTTATGAAATTTCACATGATTGAAAAGTGATGTTAAAATTTTATAGGGTGGCACAGGATTTAGACATGATAACTTTAATAACCAAAGTCTTTTGAGGGGGTGAATAGGACAATGGGTGAATCATGGTGGGTAATGATTTTTAGGAAAGGGAATACTTTTAGGCCTAGGGAAATGTGGTTTAGGTGAAAACAATGATAAAGGTTTAGGCCTAAAATAAATCGATAGGAGTAATGTAACATTATGGAATGAGGGGAAGGAATGCAATGAGGGGAAAAGGGGATAGGTAGATGGATTAATATAATGTTTAGGAAATTTGTAGGTCAAAGCATTAATAATTAGGATCTTTTCGAGATCCTTTCCTCAATGGTTGACACTTCCACCATGTTACCCACCTATCAGCACCTAATACCCAGACTCAACAATAAGACGTTCACAAACATTAGACACTCCTTCCCAATGACCTCGACTGGTGTATCTTCTTCCATCTCAGTGGAGAGTGGCCTAGTAGTAGCCAACTTGCAGTACCTTGAAGGATGTCCTCTTGGCTGCAAAATGACCTCCACAAGGCCCATCATAATAGGCTAGAATGATGTCAAAGCCCTCTTCCTCCCTGACACATCTCCTCAAAATTTGATCTGGGCCTATCTTGAAGAGATTTCCCCCACTCCAAGTGAATGGGGTGCTCTTTCTTACATTTATATTTTTTTCCTTGAAGGAAAAATTTGGAGGGAATTGTACAGCCCCTAGGTAGTTAGCTATGTCAGAAAACCATGGATAGATATCTAAAATAGAAAATAAATTCTCATCTGGCAGTTTATCATCAAACATTCCTTTCTCACCTACAGGAAAAGCAATTCTAGACAAAAAAATTGCAACTACGTTTTCTCTAACAGGGTTATCAATGATAGTTCAATCAAATTGTTGTAATAAAAGCATCCATCTAATAATTATGGCATTCACATTAGGCTTGTTCATCAAATATTTTATAGCAACATGGTTAGTATGTACAAAGGTCTGGTAACCAGTGATGTGGTGTCTAAATTTGGTCAAGAAAAATTGTAAAATAGCTAAGAGTTGTTTTTCAATCACATTATAATTCAATTCAACCTTAGACATATTTTCGTTAATGAAGTAAATGGCATAAGGAAACTTCTCATCTATTTGGCCTACAGTTGCTCCTATAGCTTTTTCAGAGGCATCAGCATGGATGTGGAAAGGAAGAGCCCAATTTGGGCCTTAGAGTATGGGTGTAGTAGTCAACTTGTCCTTTAAGGATTCTAGGGCCTCTTGGTAGCTTTCTAACCAACAAAATTCAGAGTCCTTGGCCAGTAGTCCAAACAATGGTGAGGTTAGTTTTCTGAAGTCCTTGATGAATCTCCTAAAGTATCCATCTAAGCCCAAGAAACTCTTAACATCCCTCTGCTTCTTAGGAGTAGGGGCCCTCTTTATGATAGCAATTTTATTTGGGTCTATTGAGTGACCAAGAACAATCTATACATTCATCAAGAACTCACACTTCTCATAACTAAGGGATAGGTTCATTTCAATGCACTTATTTAATAATTTCCCCAAGTTAGAGAGAGCCTCTAGGAAATCACACCCATAAGGAGTGAATTCATCCATATAGATTCTACAGAGTCATGGACTGAATCAGCAAAGATGCTCAGGACTTCCTTTTGAAAAGTGGTAGGGGCATTACATAATCCAAATAGTATGACCCTATTAGCAAAGGTACCCCAAGGACAAGTGAAAGTGGTTTTATATTGACCCTCTAGGTTGTTCTGGATCTCATTGTAACAACTGAATCCATCCAGGAAAGAGAATAACTTCTTCCCTGCAAGACCATCCAAGAATTGATCAATGAAAGGTAGAGGGAAATGGTCTTTTTTAGTGGCTTTGTTTAACTCTCTATAGTACACACAGATCCTCCATTCTCCATTCTTCTTTGAGACCAGGCTTAGAGGAGACACTCAGTCACTATTTGAGATGGGGTAAATGAAATCTGCATCCAACAACTTCTGCAGTTCTTCTTTAACTATGTCTTTGAGCGTTGGGTTCATTCTCCTTTGAGGTTGGTGCATTTTCTTGCAGCCTTCCTTGATGTAAATGTGGCGAGTACACATAGAAGATTGCACTCCCTTCATTTCCTTATAACTTCAGGCAAAGACATCAAGGTGATCTCTTAGCATGTCACGTAACTCCTTTTCTTGATGTGTAGAGAGAGGGGTTGATTTTCAATGTTTTAGCTGGACAAAATTATATCATTTTGACATGAGTATGATTTGAGTCAGCTAAGCACAAATTAGTCCAAGGGTTATCTTTATATTTCCTTACTAACTCATCAAGAGACATGCTATTGGGGGGTTGATTCTAGAGGATTTTATCAATCAAGTCATATTCATCAGGTTGGCCCCCTCCTATAATAGCATCTAGGCTATAGAATGGGTAGGATGTGGTATGGTACACTTCATCTTCCTCTTCCTATTCCAACCATAAGGGAAAGTCATGCTCTAGAGATGGTTGAGTATGAGGGTACAAGACCAATTGTTTGGACAAAAGCCCATTTTTAATGGTCATATTCCTAGCCCTTCAAGTTATGTAAGAATCAACAGTGGCTAGACATGGCCTTCCAAGCATGAGAGGATAACCATTGAATCTTTTCTTATATTGGAGAACTAATAAGTCCTCGGGGTATTTTGAGGAATCAATGGAGACCATCACATCCTCAACAACTCCCTTAGGAGCTATTGTGGATTTGTTTGCAAGCTGCAAGGATGTTGTGGTCTTCCTTAATGATCCTTGGAGATTCAATTTAAGCATGGTCTCCTTAGTGATCACATTGATGGTAGCCCCAATATCAATCAAGGTATGGGAGACAATTATGCCATCAATGTGCACATCTACCACAGGACTTCCAGGGTCTAGATACTTTGTGCAAATTACTCTCCCCAACATTAAGTCAAATAATTGTCCAATGACATTAATGGTAGGGGTGTATTTATTTCTCCTCCTAGGATGTTTTAAGCATTTATCCATGATTAAATTATTGTATATGGGGACATCCTGGATAGCTTGGAGGAGTACGATTTTAACATATAATCTTTTCAATTCATCGAGAAGTTCAGTCTCTTCTAGGGTGTGATGGCTAGGATGGATTAGTGTCTCAAGGAAAGAAGGTCCATTGGCTTCTTCCTTTTCCTCTTCAAGCTCCTCATATGGAGATGGAGGTTGGTTATTTGGAGGCACTCTTCCAGACCTGAGGTTGATTTCTTGAATTTCCATAGCATAGGGAAGGTAGGATGTCTCTCCACTATAGACCTGTCATGCCTGCTTTTTGTTCAGGTTCAGATTTGGCTGAGAAGGCATTTGAGGTTTCTTAGGTGGATTAGGGTGAAGGAGTTGTGGTTGAGATGAAGGTGGAGGCAGTAAGGTTGTATATTGATTGAATGGGGGCCTCCACCCTTGTGATGGGGTATTCCGCTGAGGTTGTGGGGGAGTATATCGATAAAATGATTGATTGGTAGTTTGGGAATAGTATTGAGGTTCATAAGACTAGGGAGAAGGTGTGGACCATGAAGGATGAGCTAGAGGAAACCAAGGGGGAATGGATGCATTATTATTGGGGTATATAAATAAGATGCCCCTTGCATGCTCCGCTGGTATGGTTGAGGTCCTTGAAGCCTCCTTTGGTTGATATAGCAGAGTTGTTCAGTCACACCTTCAGTTCCTTGATACAAAAATTTCAATACAGGCATAGAAGGGCACTTGTTTGTGGAGTGGTTTTCCTCACAGAAAAAGAAAATATCTATAAGATTCAATGGACATTCGTTTCTAGGGTGCTTATTTGTGCCTCTAGGGAAAAAGACAATTAAGGCTCTTTCTGCTTCCTCCTACTTCCTTCTGATCTACATGGTGTTCATTTGTATAGAAATGGTATGCAACATCTCACTCTTAAAGTCCTCCAACATGTTTTCAATTTCAATTTTTATGGATGTGTTGGAGGAGGATGAACTGGCCAAAGCTTGACTAGACCTACCCTTCTTTCTAGCTGCCCTAGAATGTTTTTGAAAAGTGTCTTGATATCATCATAAGATAGCTGGTAGATTTCCTCTTCAAACAACATTTTTAGTTTTTCTAAGATATCTTCCCTAATCCCTCTAGGAAGAACTAACTTGAGTGATTCAAGAGCGAGGGTGTATCTGGCCCTTTTGTAGCTAAGTTGGAACCTTTCCTCATAATCTTCCAAGGGTTCATCGTGTCCCAAGGTCATTCTAAAGATTTATTCTTTGCTATCCTTGGAGATATAGTAGCCCATGTAATTTTCCTTGAAGTATTAATGCATCTGATCCCAAGTAGTGATGTTTTCCCGAGGTAAACCCACGAACTAGTGCAGGGGTGTATCCTTAAGGGTGGATGGGAACAATTTCAGCTTATGGTCATCAGAGGTCAGCCATAGTTTCTATAGATGACAACAAACTCAAAAAAAGAGGTATTAGGATCTTCTTAGGTTAAGCCATGGAAGTGAAGAAGGGAAGAGGGGCTTATGTTTTTCATCCTAACATCTCCATTAGTCTCTCTAATGGGAAAATCACCTTCATTTCTGTTTTCATCCACGTTGTAAGTGTGCAGAAGGGTTTCTTCTTCTTCTTCCCCAGTAGGCTCTTCAAAGGTCTCTAGTTGTTCACCTAATGGGTCCTCTAACTCCCCTATAGCCAGAGAGGGAAGCTGACAGGCACCAAGGAAGAGGGAAGCTTGACTGTCTGATGGTGTGGGGGTATATGGAAATTTTTTTCCTAAATTTTGTCTACTGCTAAGAGGAATGAAATAAATTTTTTTCGTTTTTTTTTAAGGTTTTTTCAAAATTACTTGCAATAAAGAAAGAAAATGGAAATTACAACTATATATTGAATGCAAATCAGAAAGGAAAGAAGAATTTACATCTACCTAGAAACCTCCCTGACAACAGTGCCAAAAATGATGAGCCTCAGTATTGCGGCAACGATGCTGCAACTCCTATGGCTAACAACTTTACTTTATCAACCTGGGGTTTCATAGAAAACTTGGAGGTGACAGTGTTATATCCACAGTGGATGCAACAATCAACTCTTGTCACTTTTCAACTGGGCTGATAGACCACTAGGGTTTTCAAACTAGTCTTCTACTTACTAGAAGGAGTTTGACTACTAACAGTGCATGGACATCTAATATTTAATGCAAGAAAGTGAATGCTTACCTATTTATGAAATGAAAGTGCTGAATGGAAAGTGCTATGAAATGCCATGAAATAATCTAGCTTAGAAATGACACACATTATTTGCAGAAAAGAACTAATCTATGTTGAAATGTGGCAACAAGAATATTCCAATTTTAATTTGTCTTTGAATTAAAATTTGAATTTAGATGGATGAGAAAGAGAGATAAGAGTGAGAATGGCTATGTTTCAGACTTTCATGGCGGCTGCTAGGGTTTGAGCTTTCGGTGACAGGCATAGGCTCTGTCCCTCTGTAGGCGCAGCAACGACAGGCCTTTTCTTTAGCTGTTGTCTATGTTCAAAATCGCACTGAGTTTTCCAATGTGTTGATTCCTCAGCAGGTCTGGAAGCAGTTTTCTCCCGCCTCGAAGCACTGTTTCATCAAGGTCAAGAGCTGACCAACCGCATGGAGGCAAAGGGGTCCAGTGGGGCCCCTACTTTCAAACAGATAGTCATGCAGAAGCAGAAGCAATATATGAAGGAAGGGGTCAGGATTTCTGGGCTTGATAATAACAAGCAGAATGGCAGAAGGAATAAGGAGAAATTTCAAGGGGAAACTGACAAGCCAAACGGAACAACAGATGGCGAAGGCACAGAGAAGGAAAGCCTGACAGGGGCTAAAGACAAAATTCCATTAATAATTAATTCATCAGGAAACAAGAAACGACAAAATGATGAAGAAAGGGAGCAGACAGGTGACAGGCAAGGAAAGCCGGAAAAGAAGGGGGAACCCAGTTCAAACCCCAATAAATATGCTTCATCCAGTGGAGTCTGCAAACCAAAAAAGACCAATAACCTAAGGGTAGTTATAACTGACCCAGAGATTCAGGCATACAGAGAGCATATGGCAGAACAAGCCATTATTTGCAAGTTTATGGCCATTTGGCCGTCTGAAAGGACTCTCTGTCATTGGATCAAACAACATTGGAAACCACGGGGGGATGTCAAGCTTCACCTAGGAGCCAAGGGTTTTTCACTGTTGTCTTCTCCAACCTAGAATACAAGGACAAAGTTTTTGAGGGGGGCCCATATTTTTTGGCTTCAGCAGGTCTGTACATGAGACCATGGAAACCAAATTTTGCCCGGGAGAAGGAGTATTTCACCCAAGTCCCAGTCTGGATCCATTTATTTTCTATTCCAATAGACTATTGGGGTCTGAATGCACTGAAACAAATCGGTGACAAGTTGGGGACATTTATCAGGGCCTCTGAAGCAACTCTACAAAAGAGATATACCTCTTATGCTAGAATATGTGTTGAAATGGACGTCTTTGGGGCACTACATGAGGGACTTTGGTTGGAATATAGGGACGAGGACTACTTTCTGGATATCGATTATGAGCAGATTCCCTTCCGTTGCCGCAAATGTCATGAACATGGGCATTTGATGAGGGACTGCCCTATGATTAGGAAGGAAATATAGACCGAAGCAGCACAAGCCCACAAAGACACAGAAGCCTTCATCAAACCCAAATCCAGACAAAGAGCTAATAGAAGAAAGAGTTTGAAAGGAAATACAGAGAGGAATAACCACAACAATCCTTTTGTGATCTTAGATCCTGAAACTGACTTGGAGGACAAGCAAAAAACCCTAACATAAGGAGCAGAGAATGAGGAAAAAGAAATACCAACAAGGGAAGATACGCATGAAGGGGACCTCAACAATGAGGTACAAATGCAGGAGAGAACAGAGGAGACCAAAGAAGAAACTGATATGCTGACCAGTGATGGCGGCAACGAAGATCAAGAATGGGAAGAGGCGCTAGCTAGGGAGGGAATGAACCTACCAGTAATTGCTGAGAACTGGAGGTCCCGAGGAATAAAGAACGCATCAGAGGAAGAAATTAGGAAGGTAAACAACCTGTTCATAGCAAGGCAAAAGGCAGAACTTGAAAGGCAGAACAGGAAGCTAGGTGTAGTGAAAGGCAACAACTTACATTCAAAAAGTCTTTTATGGAAAACATCCAACTCAAAACAAAAGAAAAGAAGAGGTCGGAGAACAAGTGGTGAAGTTCTACAGGAACTAGGCATGATCATGATAAACTTAGGGAAGATGAAGGCGTTAAGAACCTTCCAGTCTTTCCAATAAAAATTAGTTAAATATGAAGATTATCTCGTGGAATGCCAGAGGGCTTAAGAGCCAGGCAAAACACAGAATCTTAAAGCGGAAAATCCAGAAATATAAACCGGAAATTATGTTTTTACAAGAAACTAAATGCAGCAGCCCCAATATCAACAATCTTTGCAGGAAGCTTGGGAGACACATAGAAGTTCTAGAGAATGCAAGTTAGGGAAGAGAAGGAGGCCTTGCAACTATGTGGGACACAAAGGAAATCCAAATGTTATCTGCGGAGGCGAACAAACACTTCATGGCGGTGGAGTTCCAATCCATAAGTAATTCTGGTTCTTTCCTCTGTATCAATATCTATAGTCCTCAGAAACTAGAAGACAAAATAATTTTTTTAGACACATTAAACAGGCTTATTATTAGACATCCCAGATCTAAGTGTATATTGGGGGGTGATTTCAATATGATAACCACCCTTCTGGAAAAAAAAGGAGGTCTTAGGAAACTTAATAGAGATGCGGAAGCCTTCACAGATTTCATTGAAACTGTTAAACTGATAGATATCCACCCCAAAAGTGGCCTATTCACCTGGAACAACAGAAGGGGGGGTGATAGGTTAATAGCTTCTCGCTTGGATAGATTCTTAATCTCAGAAAGCATCATAATGGATGGCATAATAGAGGAATCAGATATCCTTCCCAGTGGAAGATCAGATCATTGGCCAATCTCGCTTATTGTAGAAGTTCAGGGCACCCCAAGGAACAAACCTTTCCGGTTTGAAAAATTTTGGCTAGACCACCCCAACTTCCTCGAGATGGTAAAGAAATGGTGGTCTGAACCCTTGGAGGTGAGAGGTTCCAAGATGTTCAATCTACAAAAGAAGCTGAAAGCAACTAAAGAAAAGATAAAAGATTGGAAAAAAACGGTTTTCAGAAACATATTCCAGGAGAAAGCCATTCTAGAGAACAAACTGGAACAGATCCACAAAGAAGGTGCAGCAGGCAACCACAGCGTCGAGGCAATGGAACAGGAAAAAAATCTTTCTCAGCAATGGCACAAACGGTGCTTTCAAGAAGAGACTCTTTGGAAACAGAAATCGAGAATTCAATGGTTAAAACAGGGGGAGCTGAATACTAAATTTTTTCACAGGTCGGCTCTAGACCATAGAAGTGCTAATAGAATTCTCGAACTGAAAAATAATGCAGGGGAGATACTAAAGAATCACAATGACATATCTGCTATGCTCTCGGACCACTTCAAATCAATTGCTCAGGAACCACCCATAACAGAGATGAAGCCATCAAGGAATTAATAGCTGCCATCCCTAAGTCTATTACCTCAGATCAGAATTGGGCCCTATGCAGGGAAATATCTTTGGAAGAGGTGGAGGAAGCGATTAGGAGCATGCATAATGATAAAGCTCCAGGTCCAGATGGCTTCACCATCAATTTCTACAAGGCCTGTTGGAGCATCGTCAAGAAGGAAGTATGGGAGGTAGTGGAGGATTCCAAACGTTCAGGAACCATTCTAAAATCCCTCAACTCCACGTTTCTAGCACTCATACCTAAGGTTGAAGATGCAAAGACACCTGACAAATTCAGACCCATTGCATTATGTAATGTAATCTACAAGATTATTTCAAAAGTCATAGCAAATAGACTGAAGACGATACTCCCTGGTATAATCTCAGAAGAGCAATCGAGCTATGTTGAGGGTAGACAAATTCTAGATAATATCTTGCTAGCACAGGAGATGATTCACTCGCTTCATTCAAGAAAAGAAGCTGGCATGCTCATACAATTGGATCTGTCAAAAGCCTATGACAAAGTAAGCTGGAGATACCTTGAAGTTGTTCTAGGAGCTTTTGGCTTCTGCAGGACCTGGATCAAATGGATACTTGCTCTCATCAAATCTCCTAGATATTCCATCCTTGTCAATGGTGCTCCTTCTGCCCCATTCACACCTTCGCGGGGAATAAGACAAGGGGATCCCCTATCCCCCTTCCTCTTTGTAATTCTAATGGAAGGCCTCAGCTGAACCATTGCCAAGAAGAAAGCGGAAGGCTCCATAAAAGGTCTACAGCCTATAAGATCACTTCCAGCTACTACTCATCAACAATTTGTGGAGGATACCATGTTACATGGTACACCCACGGTGAAGGAGGCGGTAGCCTACAGGGCTATCCTTGATCTCTTCAGCCATGCCTCTGGCATGGAAATTAATTTTTCTAAATCCACTATTTTCTTTTTCAACACTCACCCGGCAGTTCAAACTCACCTGTCCCAGCTTCTTGGATTCAGGATTGGCTCCCTGCCATCGGGATATCTTGGGGCTCCTCTGACTCTAAAAGCATGGCAGAAAATTCATTGGGAGAAAGTACTAGCCAACATGAAGAAAAAATGCTCGCACTGGATGAACAGAGCTCTCAACCTAGCGAGCCGACTCATCCTAACCAAAGTTGTTCTGCAGGTCATCCCGCAATACTTACTTTCTATGCTTCCTTCCCCCAAAGGCATTCTGCAGCAAATGAGAAATATTCAGCGATCCTTTCTATGGAGTGGAAATGGGGATAAGAAGAAGTGGGCTTTGGTGGCTTGGAATAAACTCTGCCTGCCGAAATCTATGGGGGGACTGAACTTAGTTGATCCAGGGGTGGTCAACCGGACCTGTGGAGCTAAGATATGGTGGAAATGGATTAAGAATCCCACTTTACCGTGGGCTAGGCATTGGAAGGAAAAGTACTCTCTAGACTGTGACACTCAGGACCTCATCAGACTACAGGAAATCTCGGAAGGGTCGCCCATATGGAATCATGCCAAGCATAACAAGAACCTAGTACAGGAGCACAACTTTTGGGAGATTCGTAATGGCAGGCTGGCCATGTTCTGGGAAGATGCATGGCAGCAGTTCCCTAAACTGGATTCACCAGAGCTAACAACCATCAAGCAAACAAGTCAAAATTAGGGAAGATACAGAGTCCATCAGTATTGGATTCAAAACAATGGGGATGCTAATTGGAGGGAATGGATAAACTTAAATCCTGGGAACACAGAGGAAAACAACCAAATTTCTCAGCATTTTAGTGAGTGCATCCTAAAAAGAAAGATTCAGAAAACTGAAGAGGATGATAAGCTAAGATGGGGTCTCAAAGGTAATGGCGATTACTCACTAAAAGAAGCCAGGAACATAATAGAAAAGGAAGAACAGGCAGAGGTCGTGCCGTGGTGCAGCAAGGTTTGGGACAGCCTTCTATGGCCGAAGATCAGAACTTTCCTTTGGCTTCTGATGAGAAACAAGACTTTAACTTGGGACAATTTGTGCAAGAAAGGTTTCAAGGGACCCTCAAGATTTCCTATGTGTTTTGTGGAGGAGGAATCCCTGAACCACCTTTTCAACACATGTGAATGGGCCTGTCAATTCTTAGCAGCTCTGATCGTAATAGAGATTCCATTCACAGTACTGTACTGAATTGGAAAAAAGAATTCTCCAACATACAAAGAGTCAATAGCATATGGAAATCAGTACCAGGGTTTTTACTTTGGTCTATCTGGAAGGAACGCAACCGCAGAATTTTCCAAGATGAACACAGGAACATTGATTTCTCTAAAGACAATATAATAACCAATATTCAACAGTTAATCCAAACGAAATGCAGAGAGGAAAGCAATGAGAAGCCAACAGCACAGGACTTACGTATATTGAAAAGCTTTCGTCTGGAAGGGACCAGCAACATCACTGTTCTGAGACACAGAATGCAGCCATCCTCACAGAATGATAAATGGCAGCGTCCATCGGAAGGAGGTTTGAAGTTGAATTTTGACGGGGCTTCAAGAGGCAACCCTGGCATGGCAGGAATTGGAGGTGTTCTACGCAACCAGCATGGAGAAATTCTCCACATCTATTATAAAGCGCTCGGGGAAAGCACAAATAATGAAATGGAGTTTACAGCTCTAGAGCATGGTCTAAGAATTGCAAAATCCATGCGCCTCTGTAACATAATTCTGGAAGGGGATTCATCTCTGGTCATTTCCACAGCTCAAAAAATGCAGCAAGGCACCAAGGCAAACAAAGCCACAAAGCATTGGAGGCTAGCCAAAGTCACGGAAAACATTGCAGAACTCATAGCTGGCATGAAAGGTCTAGTCTTCCATGCGGTAAGACGTCGGGCAAACGGGCTGGCGGACTACCTGGCAAATTGTGGAGTAGACAATCAGGACAGGGGGTGGGACAACTGTTGGGAGGAGGTGGACTTCCCGAACTTGAAAACTCAATGCGCACAGCTGGCACAGCAAGACTTAAACGATACCGACCGGGCCTGACCGGCAATGGTTTCTTTGTCCGGTACCGTAAAAATGAAACTTCGGGTAACGGCTGGGGCTATTATAACAGGAGCTGGACGACTGGACAGTTGCGGCGGTGGTCATCATGGCGAGGGAGAGCTAGACATGGGAACCATCAACTTGGTTCATGCCACGAGAAAATCCGTAAAGACCGTTTGGGGAGAAAGGACAACTACCTCAAACCTGATAGGAAGGCAATCAGAAACATTTATGCGATTGCAGGGGAAGGATTTGAGAGGTGTGCGAACACCCTCTGCACTAATAACAATAGTACCACCACTCTGGATCGAAGGGGAGAGAATTTTTTGGAAAAATCTATGGCAAAAAGCTATTTAACCGGGAGTCATGGTTCGGTTTCCTCCATCTCATTCCATAGCTCTGCTAGCAACCATAACCAGCCTATTAGCGGAAGGGCTCACCGTGAGAATTTCAGAGGGAACAGTATGGATGCGGGAAGCTGTAGATGCGCTGCGGCCAACCGAGAATTACGCATAGTGCAGAACATGTATGAAACAAGAGCCTCAGCGAGAAGCAAACGCAAAATCGCGGAGATGGAGGCTGAAGTGAAACAGGAAGAAGCGCAAAAACAGGGAGGAGTCGCTGAGGAAGAGGTTGATTAGATGACTGACCCGAGTACGCCCGCCAAAAGAGCAATTCAATTTACTCGCACTAAGGCAGAGAGCTGGAGAATAAAGACTCTCTTGGCAAAAGCCCTGGAGGTTAAGGAAGATGGGAAGTAGCGAACTGAGAAGGAGCACCCCGCTTCGGAAAATCAGTCAGCTAATCCTCCTGAAAGCTATGAGTCGTTGGAGTGCAGAATCACCGCAGTACAGGAAGGGGTGGAAGTGGTCAATAAGAAACTGACCTTGCTCATCAGATTGCTTCAGCAGACTCTGAGCCCGGATCCCCTTATGCAGGAACAAAGGATGAAGGAGGCTCAGGACTTCCACTCCATGCAAGAAATGCAAGCCAAAATAGACAGGCACATTCTGGACGTGGGCTTAGATACTGCAAGTCGGATTGGAGGCTTTCCGCGCTCTGGCGGGCTCCCCTAGTCCTCTGTTTTTCTCTGTTTGGTTTCCTCTGTTGCGGCTCCACGCCAGTTTGTCTTGTCTCTTTCTTTTCACTCTGTTTTATGTATCGGCCTCGGCCCTATGCAAAGTACATATGTTATCTGTCCATGTCCAAGTTTTGACAGTGTCGTGGCGTTCTCTATCTGTGTTCAAGAGCATGCCGCCCTGCGTAGTGTGCAGCTCGATTTTGGAAGCCCTGCGAGGCGTTTATTTTGGTCTTGGAAGCCCAAAGCTGGTTGACAGCGAGGTTGAAATGGTCATCTAAGGTTTCCGTCTGCCTTGGCAGACTTTTTGAAAATATTTTTTTCTTTAATATATATACTTTTGATTTACAAAAAAAAAAAAAAAACCTCTATTTGACAATGGAAATAATTCACCATTTAAAGAGATTTGTATTGCTAGCTTGAAAAACTTCTGAAAGTATTTGTAACATTACTGATTTTAGTGTGTTTTGAGCTTAAATTTAGTTGGCCAAATTATGAAAATTGGTGGTATTTATTAAAAAGTTGAATCACTTCTCACATTAATTTATTCTACTGAAAATATGAATAAAGTTGTGGTAATCCTTTTCAACATTTTAAGCATTGCAATTAAATTTCACTTTCCTATGTTCAAAAAAATTCCTATTAAATTATCATAGTATTAAATCTTAATACTAAACTATAAACTATTCACAACAAA
>APFE031489747.1:0-20540 GCA_000404065.3 Pinus taeda
GCTGGTACTGGATTTGCTTGTGATAAGCATTGTACTTTCTAATGTTACATGACTCAATCATTAATATACAGATAGTTGGGGTTTTTAGCGAGATGCTTTCCCCGGGATACATACTGTGTTAATGTGTGAATGCTCTTGATGTTTTATTGTTATTGATGCTGCTATATTGATGATCAACGTAGAGGAGCTTATGTATTGTGTATGTTTTCCGCAATAGTACATGATCAGGATAATCTCTGTTGAATATGTGTTAAATTATTCAAAATTTCTACAATGCTCGTCTATTGTCAAGTGTACACTAGCATGGTTGTGGTTGTCATGCATGAGGTCATGGTATGTATAGTTGACATGGTCATGCATTGATGACTGGACTCTAGCTAGACTGATGGTTACATAGTTATATGCTTATGTATTATATGTATATATGTTTTTATGATTATGTTATACATGTACTATGTTGATTGATTGATATTGCAGATGAGATATCCTCCCTAATTTTTTCTAAGGTATGTTGGTTTATTGTGATTTTGTTTAGTTGACATAGTATGCCTTGCAGGAAAGAGATCAAAACGACTAGCAAGATGGTAGACTATAAAGATTCTCCCTATGGATCAGATGAGGAGTGTGGTGTTTGGAACTCTGTTGATTTAGAAGACACATTGAGAAGCTTGAAGGAAGAAATAAGGAGTTTCAATGTGGACAATGATGAAATCATGCAGGAAAAAGAGAAACAAACAGATGTTAATGCAATACTCCTTCAAAGTTTATTAGAATTGCGGTGACATGGGCCCCTTCAGATCGACCATGGACAAGAGGACATAACTAATGGGGCATATGGAAATAGGTCTCATGTTGGTCATAGGTCAAATATAGATGACACAATTAGAGGTGGTAGATTGTTGGATATTTCAGATAGGAGAGGTGATTGATACATGTATTATTCTAGTTCTAGTTTTGGTAGGCATCATGATCATCATCGTTATCATCCTTACAGGAGGAGTGATAAGGGGTACTTGCCAGATGAGTTTAAGAAATCAAATCCACCTAATTTTGATGGAGACTTGAAGAAACTAAAAGATGCAGAGGCTTGGATACTTGGGATGAACAAGTTCATTGAGTTGCATGAGTACACAGAAAGCATGAAGGCCAGAATTGATATCTTCAGCTTGAAAGGTAAATAAAATATCTGTTGGGAATATGTGAAGTGGTTCAAAGACATCAGGAGAGAGGATTTGAGTTGGCATGAGTTCAAGAGACTCTTCTGAAAGAAGTACTTGTCAGAAAGGTACTATGACAGTAAGGCCAAAGAATTCTATGAGCTAAAGATGGGATCAATGAAATATGAAGAGTACATTACCAAATTTCTGGAGCTATTGAGGTATGTACCATATCTTAAAGATGAGAAGGCTAAATTTCAGTGATTTGTCAATGGTTTTCCATTAGAATTTAGAGATCAGATTGAGTATGATGAGCCTTGGTCACTTGAGGAAGTTATTGGGAAATCACTACGAATAATCAAAGCGTAAGAATGAATCTCAACAAGGATGGAAAGGGAAGGATAAAGGTAAGGGTAAATGGCAGCTGAAAAGAACAAGGCCTCAAAATGTAGAAGAGAAAGAAAATGTGGCAGCACAAAAGAAGTTCAATGCAGCTAGACAAGGACATGGGTCAAAGTAACATCATAGAGGTGATGTTACTAGACAATTGGAGTGTTGGACATGCCACAAGGAACACCTTAAGAGAGATTTTCCACATAATTAGGGTGGTAGGTCTAAGATATATAGTGCACAAGAGTTGCAGACTATTGGGGATGTTGGTCATAGCGTTCCTTACATTTATGCATCATTGGATAATAGACAGACAGACCATCAAGCATCTATCATTGAGATGGATGGTAAGGTTTGTGATCAAGTTGTTTCTATTTTGATTGACCCTAGATATAATTATAGTTATGTTAGTCCTAACTTGGTGGACAAGTTTGATTTGAATAAAGAAGTGCATGTAGAATTTTTTTTAGTGAAGTTGTCTACAGGTACAAAGAAGCGAGTTCATCATTGGTAAGAGCTTGTGCATTTTATTTGAATGGTATGCCTATTGCAACACATTTGAATGTATTACCGTTGGGATCATACAATATGTTTTTGGGAATGGATTGGTTATATATTCATATAACCAAGGTGGATTGTTACGACAAAGAAGCTGAGTGCATGGATGACAATGGGGAACCAAGAGTCTTGTAGGGGAAGAATAAAGCCACATAAGTTAGGATGGTGATAGCTATGCAGGAAAAACATAGTTGCAGAAAAGGGTGTGTGTTATTTGTAGTGCATATATCTAGTGAAAAAGGTAAGGAAGTTGAGGATGTAGATATTTTGAACAGGAACCCAGTCCTATAACGGTTTCAGGACGTATTTCCTGCAAAGATTTCACATTTTCCACCTCAAAGGGAAGTAGAATTTTCTATTGAGTTGGTGCCAGGGGAAAATCCAGCATCAAAAACACCTTATAGGATGAGCACACTTGAGTTGGTAGAGTTAAATTTGCAGCCGAAGGAGATGCTTGACAAGGGATACATTAGGCCAAGCGTATCACCTTGGGGTGCATTAGTATTGTTTGTGAAGAAGAAGGATGGTACTCTCAGATTATGCATTGACTACAGGAAGTTGAACAAAGTGACCATCAAGAATAGGTACCCGTTACCAAGGATTGATGACTTTTTCAATCAATTGAAGGGAGCAGTAGTGTTCTTGAAGAATGATCTGACATACAGATACCACCAGGTTTGCATCAAAGAGGAGGAAATTTACATACTAATGCTCCAACTACATTTATGTGCTTGATGAATAGTGTGTTTCATCTATATTTGGATAAGTTTGTTATTGTGTTCATTGATGACAAACTGGTATATTCTAAAAATGAGGAAGAGCATGTTGAGAATTTAGAAACAATGTTGAGGTTGTTGAGATAGCATCAGTTGTATGCTAAGCTCAACAAGTGTGGTTTCTTTTATACTAAGGTACATTACTTCGGGCATGTTGTCTCCAAGGAGGGCATAGCAGTGGATCCATAAAATATAAGAGGCATCATGGAGTGGGAAATGCACAGGAATGTGGATGAGGTGAGATATTTCATGGGATTGGCAGGTTATTACATGAGGTTCATCAAAAAATTCTCACATCATTGCACAGGAAAGGTAAGAAGTTTGAATGGACAAAGGAGTGCGAGGCCAATTTTGAGCAAATTAAGCAGTTGTTGACACATACACCAATATTAGAGATCACAAATCCAAACAAAGAATTTGTAGTATGTACATATTCTAGCAAGAGAGAACATGGTGGAGTCCTTATGTAGGAAGGACATGTAGTGTGCTATGAGTCACATAAACTAAATGAACTTGAGAAGAACTATCCGATGCATGATCTTGAGCTAGCAATGATCATACATGCATTGAATATGTGGAGGCACTATCTTCTTGGTAGGAGGTTTGTATTGATGAGTGATCATAGTGGGATGAGATACTTGTTTGAACAACCAAATCTGAACGTCAGCCAAGCTAGATGGTTGGCCATGATCAGTGAGTTTGATTTTGAGATCAAATACATCAAAGGAAAGGAGAACATGGTTGCAAATGCTCTTAGTAGGCAAATATAAGTGAACCACTTAACATCTATGAGCTCCTATGAGACAGATATACAAGATATAATCTTGTAGGCAGGTCGACAGGATGTTAGGTATATGGAGATTATGCATAGGTTGCAGCAGAGTATAGGTAAAGGTATAGGTAGTAGTACAGGTACAAGCACATGTACAGGTAGTAGTACACGAAAGGTGCAGGTGCACAAGATGTGGACTATTGTGATACGACAAATGGATTGGTCAGGTTTAGAGACAGGATATATATGTCAAACAATAGTGAGCTCAAGAAGGTGATCTTGAGGGAGTTTCATACAAAACCATATTTAGGTCACCCAGGATATCATAAGACATTGACCGTAGTGAAGAAATTTTATTATTGGTTGAATCTGAAGAAGGATTTAGCAGAGTTTGTTGCTAGGTGTTTTGATTGTCAACGAGTAAATGCAGAGTGTAAGCATCCAAGTGGACTGCTACAACCGATTGCGATTCCAAAGTGGAAATGGGAGGTCATTTCCATGGAATGTATTATAGGTTTTTTGAGGACAGTGAGACAACATGATTCCATCATGGTTGTTGTGGAAAGGTTGAAAAAGGTTGCGCACTTCATTCCAATGAAGTCTACATTCTCATATAGCGATGTAGCACATGTATTCATTAGAGATGTGGTCAGATTTCATGGTATTCTAAAGAATATTGTGTCAGACAGGCATGCGAAGTTCACTTCCAAGTTTTGGAATGAGTTGTTTGCAGGTTTGGGTACAAAGTTGGCCTTCATTATAACTTATCATCCAGTGATAGATGGAAAAACATAGAGGGTCAATACGATATTGGAGGACATGTTGAGGATGTACGTGATGCGTAAACAATGAAAGTGGGAAGAGTATCTTCCACTGGTAGATTTTTCTTATAAAAATCGATATCGAGAATCGTTGAATATGAGTACATTTGAGGCATTGTATGGGTAGAGTTGCAATACTCCCACGAGTTGGAGAGATTCGATGAATGGGGTGTTGACTGGACTAGACATGTTGGCAGAAATGGAATAGGAAATGTATGTAATCAAGAAGAATTTGAAAGAAGCACAGGACAGGTAGAAGAGCTATGCAGATCAGAACATGTTGTTCAAGGAGTTCTAGATTGTGGAACACATGTACTTGCACATCAAACCAAAGAAGAGATCCTTGCGGATTGGATCATGTGCCAAGCTAGCACCCCGATTTTGTGGACCCTTCATTATTATTGAGAGGATTGGGCCAATATCCTATTGAATTGCACTTCCTCTAACCATGAAATTCCATGATGTTTTCCATGTGTCGTTGCTTAAGAAGCATGTTAAAGATGTTGATCATGTGATTGATTGGTCTGTATTGCAGGTGGAGAAAGATGTAGAATTCCAACCAGAGCCTCAATGCATATTGTTGAAAAAGGTGCTCATGATCTAGAACCAAGCAATCAAGCAGGTTAAATTTCAGTGGAAGAACTTTGGGATCGATGAAGCTACATGGGAGATGGTGAATCAGATGCGACCTATGTATCCTTCATTGTTTGTCTGTTAAGGCAAGGTAGTTTTGGTATATGCCTTTGGTATATTTTTTGGCATATGTTTTGGTGATGTTTTGACATATGTACTCATGTATATGGATGCAAATATTGCCATGAGCTATGTTAAAAAGATCCAATAAGTGGTATGGGTGTCATGTTATTATGTTATTATGTTTTTGTGTTGGTTTGCTTTTCAACAGGGTGATAATTATAAATATCGCATTAAGCTATGTTATAAATATCCATGTGGAGTATGTTTTATTTTTAGAGGTTCTACTGAGATAGAGGTGTGGTTGAACACCAAGGACAGTGTCCCCTAAGGGGGGGGATTCTGTAATAGCCCTGGTGAAAATTCCATGTAATAAAAGTTAATAAAGGAAAAAATAATAACCAAGGTTGATGGGACACTTATTCCAAGCTAAATGTTGGGAAAAACATCTTAGTGTGAGTGTTCATTTGGTTTATTATGGCTAAGGAAATTAGAAAAGGCAATGACAAAGGATTTGGAAAGGCAAAGTGGCATTTATTGGCATTTATTTATGAAAATAATGGAAATTAGGAGAAAAGCAAGGTGAAAGGTCACAGGTTGCATACGAGGAGGAAATTAAAGGAAAATAATGGAAAATGAAGAAAATAGAGGCCTAATTGATAAAAAGGCTTCCGAGGATCAGTTTGTAACCTTTTCTTAGTTTAGCTTTGAAGCTCTCTCATTATTCTCTCTCTCTCTCTCACTCTTGGACACTTAGAGTTTTCTTGGAGCACTTTAGAATTGGATCAAGAAAGGAAAAGAAGGAAAGAAGAAGGAAGGAGAAATCAAGGAAGAGCAAGATCAGACATCTACATCAGGATTCTTTGTAATTATCGAATTGTATTTGTATTTTAGTTACTAGATTTAGAATGCATGGTATTGCATGTGTTTCTTTTGCTATTATGGCATGGGTTTTTCCAGATGTGACAATGTTTTCAGCATCGCCTTGCCATTTTCGAATAGTCATGGTGTGATGGGGTTCTCATGTATTGGTTGAGATAGATTTCCAAATGGATTCGAAGCTAAGTGTGGTGGATCTCCAAATGATAGAACATATGGCCTAGTAACCCCTAAACTGGACTATGGGTTGCGTTCAACCAAATTTTGTGTTGCCTCAGTGGGCCTAAGAATCCTTACTAGTGAATGGCAGGATATATAGTAAAGCCAAGAGGTATTTGCGCTTGATTAGGAATAGGAATCATTTTCGGGGAACAACAGGATATATGGTAATCCTAGAGGGTGGTGTCTTGATTTAGGGCCTATTGATCATTAGATCAGACTGTATTGCGGTAAAGCCTGAGAGACTTGGAGACAAGAAAATTCCTCACAATGTAGGTGGAGAAATTTGGTGCCATCCATGCTTGTTTTGGCCTAGTGATCTGGTGGAGATGATGGTAAAGCCCGTTATTACATATTTATTGTGTTGGCCTAGTGATCTGGTGTGGATTGTGGTAAAGCCTGGTTTTTATTAATGAGGGTGAGGTGGTTTAGCCTCGAGATGCCCTGGTTGGTTCTTTTGGTTTGAGTCCCACATTCATGCTTCGAATATGGCACGAGAGTGAATGGATGAAGAGAGATTTGGCTCATCCATTTCAGGGTTCAGTGGAATGTGGTAGTCCCATCCCAAGTTGGATGTTACATTCATTAATAAGAGGTTCTTTCCTTGATATTTTATGTATAAATGTACTAGTTTTATATGTGGATTTTATGGCTAATGTATCCTTGATCTTTCTGTTTTTATTATGCTAGTTATAAGCATATATTATACCTGTGATGATATATGGCTCTCCTCTTGTTTTGATTGGTAAATGAATGAACAATGTATCTATGACATAATAGATGATAATACAACTAATGACATAAGGGAGCAATGCTTCTTAGAAATTCTTATATAAGTATGATACCCGTATGCTTAAATATGCTATTTACACATGCATATTACATATTTGTGATATGTTTGACGAAATGCCTATCATGGCTAGTAGGGGTCTAGTCAAGCCCTTTTTCAAGTAATTGCATTTGTATCATAATTGCCTTGTTATCTTTATGTTCTAAAGGTGTCATTTAATTCTTAGTAGTGACCTAGGCTATGGGCCTGAAAAAGTGGCCCAAATCTCGGGGATGCTGACACAACACTAAGAAAAATAGTCCTTGGATGCGGGCATGCCATGTTGTGGGAGCGTCCAGAGCCCTTTGGATGTAGGAATGCCCATATCATGTGAGATTCTGTGATCCAGGTGGTTCCAAAGACACACACACGACAAAGAGGGCTTATGAAAGCTCAAAAATCAAAGTGATCATAATGCTTTAGAACCAAGACCAGAGTGTAGATCTCATCATCCTGATCACATTAGTGTGAACAGTTTGTCAACCTGAGCTCGTATGAGGGAGAACGAGCCAGTCAAAGTTTTGGTCAAAGTTGGACTATGGGCCAGATTTAAGTGTCCTACAATTTGACCGACCTCGAGGCATGAAACTTGGCTCCCAAAAGTGGGCGAATTTGTTGGATCGTTAAATTGTCTAATATCCCCTATATTAGACAAAATAAAAAAATATATATTGGTTATTTAAAAATCAAAATATATTAATTTTGGGTGGCAGGCCATGACCCCCGCCACCCCTGTCAGACCCAAATGATATTAAAATCAAAATTTTTATGAGTCGATGGGCCATGACCCCCGCCGGCCCTCTCGCAACCAAACAACATTTTCAAATTAAATATGGCTCAGTGACCACTACCCCGCTGAGCCCTCCAACTGCACCCATACATTACAACATGGCACTATGTTAAATGAGGGTGGGCAAGCCACCTCCAGTGGACCCGGCCCACACCCCAACACTCAATACATGACGTGAGTTAATGCGAGGCTGGCGGGGATTGAACCCGCCTGGCCCACGTGGGTCGGCCCCATGTATAAGCTTAATACCAACGCGCCTCCATTAAATGCAAAACAACGTGCCCACCAAAAATTAATTCGCCAACAAATGGTTGCGGGAGTTAAGGGGCGCACTGCCCAATGCGGACCCAACCCCCCCACAAAAGAATGCATGTTAATTTAGGGAGGGATGGGATTTGGTCCGTTGACCCTTCCTCAACAACTTGACATGTTTAGCCAACATGCCAACCAACCCACGTGGAAATATCTGCCCAAAAAATTAATATAAACCCAACATTTGCCCAGTTTCGCTCAAGCATGGAGGACCAGGAGCGTGCATAGAAAATGAGGTAGATTTTTTTAAATTAATTTATTGCCGGTGGAACCACGTACCTGAGAAAAACACAAGCAAAACCATGATTGGGCGAAATTCTCAAGAGGGTGAAAATTTTGCAGTGTCCAAATTGGACAAACTTTATGTCGATCTCACACCTCTCAGTGACACGAACCCGATGGCATAGTCAGTTTCCTGATCTGAACAATAGATTTGTAAAGGACCTAGAGGAGGGAATCTTTAAGGAATCTAGGGGGAATCTAAAAGATTCCTTGAGACCCAGATTTTCATTTTCTCATAATTCAAAAATTTGACAGTTGATTTTGCATTATTCGACCCCACAAATCTGATGGTGTATTCAGATTTTCCATTTTCTCATTTCATTTTTCGTCCACTTTTCTAAGTGGAGTGCAGTTGTCACCATTCATGTGCGAGTATTCATTCCATGAGATTTGACATCACGAGATTGATGGTACGACCAACTTCAGTAGTTTCAAATCCTTTTCTACAGATGGCCTGGATGTGAGGTATATGCAGTGTGTTCAAGTACTTCTTTTTCTATGCATTCTGTTGCATAGATCCCTGTTTGATGTTTGATGTGGGATCTCGTTTCTTACCTGTCTTCATGATTCTTGCTTGATATGATGTAGAACCATTTGTGTGATGCACTTATTGTCATGATTCGTCATGTTTTATTTGAAATCCCTTTGTTGTATGTTGATGGGATACTCATGTGTTGCCATGTATGATTGCATTGAAATCCCTTTTATGCCATGTTGGTTGGATGTTCATTATCATGCATGAGTTTATGTCATACTAATAGGAGTCCTTTTTTGACTGAGAATTCCTGTAGCAGAACATCTTTTGGTGCCACTCCTGCATGAGGGAATTTTCCTTGTATGATAGCGATGCCACCTCTTATGTACATCATCACTATTGACAACACTTAATGCAGCAACAAACACCATCTTGACACCGGGGCCCAGAGATGTAGTCCCTCCTGGACGAACTTCATTATCAACGTCTTATGTTTTCATGTGCTGACAATTGTCATGTTGCTTCTTCTTTACAACATAAACATGTATTCATTTATGTTCTTTTAAATGCAGTTTAACACATCACTAAAGTAAAAGGTCTTGGAAGGGTCCTTTGTCACACCCAACCCAGATCAAGTGGTATCAAAGCGGTCTTTGTGCGGATGTGAATTGCAAGCGTGAACAATGGAACGTGCAGTGACAAACGATGAAAAAGTGATGTATGAGACTATGCTCAAAATTTCCAAAAGGGTGGAAATAATGTATGAAACTCTACAGAAAGACATAGAGGAAAAGGAGCAATTGTAGCTTGAGTTGCAAGCCACAAAGGAGGCCCTAGAAGAATTGAAGCACAACAACCAAAATCTTCAAACAGAGAACATCGAATTGAAGATGCATCTACAAGAAGAGAAAGAGTAGAAACAAATTTTGCTATGACAGTTGCAAGCTAAGGACGAGGCCTTGGAAAAGCTGCAGCATGATCCATGTGAGGTAAAAAGTAGTTCTCCATCTTCATGGGTGTTTCCTAATGACGATTTCGCTATTTTTGAAAATCATACCACAGGAATTGGCTCCAAACTATTGAAGAAAATGGGGTATGAAGGAAAAGGCTTGGGCATTAATGGCCAAGTCATTGTCAACCCCTTCAAAGTAGAAGAATTACCCTATCAAACAGGACTTGGGCATGTTAGAAAGCAAGTTGGGGAATGTGCCGAGAGGCCCTCATCAGTGCTTTCTAAATCGACAGAGGAGGTAAAATATGTTGATTTCCTTTCGATTTCGTCGTCACATAGTATGATTTCTGTTGGAGATGTGGAGATCCCAATTACAGGGACAAACACGAGGCTCCTTACCAGGATGAGGTACGAGGAGGAAAAAGGACTTGGTGCTAATAACAAAGGCATAACTCAACCTTTGGAGGATGTGCATAAACATCGATTTGCAGGCTTGAGATACACCGAGGGAGAATGCTCAAAGGTGTCAGATTCTTTTGAGACAACACTGGAATCATTGAGGAAAGAGAATGATGGGAATACATCCCCATCATCCCATGGCAGTGCCCATTGCAAGGAAAGAGTTGAGGCAAGCTCTCATCGCCATACTTACACCAGAGATGGCAAGGAAAGGTATAACCACTCTCGACATTCGAATGTT
Organism: Pinus taeda; assembly: GCA_000404065.3. NCBI lineage: Eukaryota > Viridiplantae > Streptophyta > Pinopsida > Pinales > Pinaceae > Pinus > Pinus taeda. Next base: position 10,606 of record APFE031489747.1, read on the forward strand.
CATTTCGATTATAATCATGTTGTTGAAGATGGACATAAAATATGGCATTGAAAAACATGTACCTTTTGTGGATTACATAACCATACATTTTCTAAGTGTTGGAAAAGAATAGTAGCACAAACAAAGAAGAGGCGTGAAATACCCTCTCAATAGCAATAAATAAACATGCTAAATAGATATAGAGGAAGAAAACCTATTGCAGTCATTGTGACAAAAGTGCCCATCAAAGAGCCACTTGTTGGAGGCTCCATCCAAAGCAGCGCCTTAAAGACAAAGCGCCGGTGCATGAACCAGGTGAAGCGGTTGTTCGACAATAAAATGTGCCACAAGGGGGTGACCCATTCACCTTGACAAGTGAAAAATGGTTTCTAGATATGTTAGCATGTCATGGTTGTGCTTTTCTAAATCATTTTTTGCATTTTAAAATGTAAAAGTGATGATGTGTTTTCTGTCACTTGTTCAGCAACAATGATGTCTAGTATTATTTTGAGTTGCATTTTAAACTGTGAAAGTGATGTCATGTTTCCATCACTTGTCAAAGAAACAATAGTATTTGGCCTTATCTTTGTAAATCATGTGTTGCAGTGGTGAAGTGTTTTCCATCACTTGTTGAAGCAACAATGATATGTTGCCTTGTTTTCGTAGCTGGGGTATTGCGTCCATCTTGATGTAAACTTGACCATCGAGTATATGTTATAAACTCGTGGCAAGTGTGGGATGCTTGGGTCATTAGATGGTCGTGAAAAATCAAGCATGTAATTTGCAAAAATAATGTACTACAGGATTCAGAGGTTGCAGGTGTCGGCTCACCACTTAAGGTTTCGAAGAACAAAGGTGAAGGAGATGGGAGCGAGGCCTTTCAAGATGCTTGTGATGCAGAAAAGGTACAGAGAAGTTGTAGATTATTTTTCATGCTTTTGGAGGACCAAAAGCTCCTCAGTGGGGAGGATTGATCTAGGTGGTTCCAGAGACACACACAGGACAAAGAGGGCTTATGAAAGCTCAAAAATCAAAGTGATCATAATGCTTTCGAACTAGGACCAGAGCGTAGATCTCATTGTCTTGTTCACAGTGGTGTGAATGGTTCATCAATCTGAGCTCGTATGAGGGTGAATGAGCGAGTCAAAGATTTGGTCAAGGTTGGAATGTGGGCCAGGTTTAAGTGTCCTACAATTTTACCAACCCCGAGGCATGAAACCTAGCTCCCGAGAGTAGGTGAATTTGTTGGATCGTTAAATTGTCTAATATCCCCTATATTAGACAAATTAAAAAAAAATATATTGGTTATTTAAAAATCAAAATATATTAATTTTGGGTGGTGGGCCATGACCCCCGCCAACCACATTAGACCCAAATGACATTAAAATCAAAATTTTTATGGGCCGACGGGCCATGACCCCCGTCAGCCCTCCCTCAACCAAACAACATTTTTAAACTAAAAATGGTTCGATAGCCATTACCCTACCGAGCCCTCCAACCGCTCCCATACATTACAACATGGCACTATGTTAAACGGGAGCGGGCGGGCCACCTCCAGTGGACCTTGCCCACATCCCAACATTCAATACATGTCATGAGTTAATGAGAGGCTAGCGGGGATTGAACCTTCCCGACCCACCTGGGCCGGCCCCCACAGAGTGGCCCCATGTATAACCTTAATACTAACACGCCTCCATTAAACGCAAAACAATGTGCCTACCAAAAATTAAAGCGCAAACAAATGGTTGCCGGAGTTAAGGGGCAGGATGCCCAATGCAGACCCGATCCCCCCACAAAATAATGCATGTTAATTCAGGGAGGGGCATGATTTGATCCCCCGACCCCTCCTCAACAACTCGACATGTTTACCCAACATGTCAACCAACCCACGTGGGAATATTTGCCTAAAAAATTAATATAAACCCATCATTTGCCCAGTTTCACCCAAGCATGGAGGACCAGGAGTGTACACGGAAATTGAGGTAGAGTTTTTTTAATTAATTTATTGCAGGTGGAACCATGAACTTGAGAAAAACACAAGCGGAACCATGATCGGATAAATTCTCAGGAGGGTGAAAATTTTGCAGTGTCCAAATTGGACAAACTTTATGTCGATCTTACACCTCTCAGCAACACGAACCTGATGGCGCAGTCAGTTTCTTGATCTAATCAACAGATTTGAAGAGGACCCGGAGGAGGGAATCTTTAAGGAATCTAAGGGGAATCTAAAAGATTCCTTGAGCTATAGATTTTCATTTTCTCATAATTTAGAAATTTGATAGTCGATTTTGCACTATTCGACGCTACAAATCTAACGGTGAATTTAGATTTTCCATTTTCTCATTTCATTTTTCAGCCACTTTTCTAAGTGGAGTGCAGGTGTCAGCATTCATGTGCGAGCAGGCATTCCATGAGATTCGACACCGTGAGATTGATGGTGCAACCAACTTCAGCAGTTTGACATCCTTTTCTACAGATGGCCTGGATGTGAGGTATATGCAGTGTGTTAATGTCCTTTTGCTATGCATTGTGTTGCACAGATCCTTATTTGATGTTTGATGTGGGATCTTATTTCTTACTTGTCTTCATGATTCCTACTTGATGTGATGCGGAATCATTCGTCATGTTTTATTTGAGATCCCTTTATTGTATGTTGATGGGATACTCATGTGTCGCCATTTATGATTGCATTGAAATCCCTTTTATGCCATGCTGGCAAGATGTTCATTATCATGCATGAGTTTGTGTCATACTGATAGGAGTCGTTTTTTGACTGAGATTTCCTGTAGCGAAACGTCTCTTGGCGCCACTCATGCATGAGGGAATTTTCCTTGTATGATAGCGACGTCACCTCTTATGTACATCATCGCTATTGACAACACTTAATGCAGCGGCCTACACCATCTTGACACCTAGTCCCTCCTGGACGAACTTCGTTATCAACGTCTTATGTTTTCATGTGCTGATGATTGTCATGTTGCTTCTTCTTTACAGCATGCACATGTATTCATTTATGTTCTTTTAAATGAAATTTCACACATCACCAAGGTAAAAGGTCTTGGAAAGGTCCTTTGTCACACCCAGACCCGTATCAGCCTGGGGGTTAATTGGTATAAAAACTCAGTGGGACCTAGGGACTGCTTGCTCGAAAGGTTGGGATGGTTCATGGGAGTCCTCATGTGAATGTGGAAGGCCTGTATGTTGTGTTTCCATCGACTCCACTTCCTTAAGGTCACATAGGAGGTTGAATCCCATCATAGTAGCCTCTCACCACATGTTTACCTTGGTTGGCCGATTACTTGGGTAGATGTAGGAGGAGGGTGTTACAAACCCAATATATCTAGCAATTATCATTAATAATATAATATAGATTGATCTTCACTAAAAGAACCTCTAACTTAGCTTGATGTAGTATATACTTTTATTATTTTCTTTTAAAAAATCATTTTAAATTTCAAATGTACATTAATATGTATTTTAAAAAATATCTATATAATTCTGTTTTGCTAGGTAATGTGAGTCTTAAGATGTGTAGCACACCTAACCTGTGACTTGAGTAACCACGACGTACGGAAATATAATATGTCAAAACCACTTGAGGATCACACCTGTCCTAGGCCATACAAGCCCTTAATATTATTGGATTTTTTCCCACAGGGTTTCAAACCAATGATCTTTTCACCATAGAGTGCCTTAACAAAACACCTTGTCACCATCTATTCTATGCTCCGTGCACAACATAAAACTTTTATTTTAATTTAACTTATAAAACCAAATAAAATTATTAAATACCATCCTAGATCCATCTTAACTATGGATCTACCAAACACCGAGAGGGATCAAATCTCTCAATGGTCAAATGTCTTTTTAAAGTGAAAAGATTATTACAATAGGTTTTAACTACTATTTTAGTTAAAATGGATCTAGGTTTGGTATTATTATATATATATATATATATATATATATATATATATATATATACTTCTACATAAGAATAATATTGGCAAAAAACATGGGTTGGTCAAAATTTGGAGCCAAAAACTAATGGTAGGTGTGACTATTTTACCTCAATTTTATTTTATTTTATTTAATTTATTTAATTTGTATTTTTATATAATTTTGACCATGTCACAATATTTACAAGACAAGATAGGAAAGGAGAGGAGATTACAACGTCTCTTCCACATTGAGTCGGAGAGCACCTCTAAGCATAATAAATTACTAAAATTTCACTAAACACTTCGGAAAAATTAGATTCCATAAATATCTTCGAACTTAGTCTAAATTAAAATCAATTTTAAATAAATCAGAAAATATATAAATACAAGTCTATTGAAATTTCCCTTGAATTTGAATGATGTTTTGCATGTTTTTTTTGGTAATATATTTTTGGTCATCTTATTGTAATTTTTTTAGAAGACAGGATAATAATTATTTAATAGACAAAAATATCATAATGAGTAAAGATAAAAAAATTGTGGGACCAAAGCGGGTAAGTATGTCCTTTGTAAATAGGGAAACAAATATTGCTATGAACAATTAAAGTTACCATATTAAAAGTTTCACATAATTTTGATCCAACATTAAAACATTTGAAGCTTAAATTAAACCCTAAAATAAATAAATAAATAAATTTATAATTAATATATAATATATATATAATATAATATAAATATATATATAATATAATATATATATAATAATATAGATATATAATATACTAATTAATATATATAATATATATAACAATTTACCATATTAATATAGACCAGTCTAAAACCATCTTAACCCCAAATCTATCAAGCACCAAGAGAGATCAAATCTCTTGAGGTGGAAACCTATTTTTTGAGTGCAAAACTTGAGGAAAGGTTTTGCACCTTTAGAGATTTGATCCCTTTGGGCGCTTGATATATCCAGGGTTAAGATGGATTTAGGATTCTTTTAGTTGTGTGCGGTCACACAAAATTTGTTGAACATCTAGTTATTATAATGTAATTGTAATTTTTCATTATTAATTTTTTCCATTAATTTTTTTATATAAGAATAATATCAACAAAAATATTTAGAGGTGCACCCGACTGCAAATTATCATGGGGGAGTTTGCATCAAGACTGCTGCCGTTTTTCGGGAACAAAGTTACGGAGTTTCGAGTCAATGGTTTGTAGATCAGGAGGGTGTTAATTTTTACTATTTATGGGTTGTTTCTATGGGGTTTTTGTCATCTTCCTGACACTTTTTAGTAGGCTCCTCCTTATCAATTTACCCATAGTTTAGGTGGAAAATGTTGGTTGAAGTTGATGGATTCAAATTTAGTGGATTTTGAGCTAGAAAGCCTTGAAAAGGGGTCTATTTTCACCTCACCGACAAATATGAGGTGTTGAGCAATAGAAAAGGTACGTAATTGCCACTTATTTCATTATCTTTTCCTTTAATTCATAACTTCTTTACATTATGAGATGAGAATATGATGAAGGATTATGATAAAGTTAAAGAGATTTGTGAGTAACGTATAATGACTAATTATTACCTTTTTCTATGCAGAAAATGAAGAAAATGGAAGATCGTCATTTCAAAGGAAAAGACAAGGCAAAACCAATTGTTGTTCCTTTGACAGGGAACTGCATCCAAATGAGGCAATCCAAATCGGAGCGCATGAGCTAGGAAAAGGAAGAAGAAAAGCCATATCAGCGCAAGAGTACGAAGAGATAACTGAAGGATAACGATATGGCGTATCCCTTAGGATCCTTTGATCCTGAGGGATTGCTACCTTAATAATATCTGTATCTTTGGTATTTCCACTTGGCCACTATAAAAAGGGACAACGCTGCTAGCCCAAGGGGCGGATTATTGTTGCTTTATAGAATTTTTTGTTGCAAACCGAACTTTGATCATCGACTCTCTTTAAAGAGTGACTACTGCAACTCTGTTTTCATGATTAATGCATAAAATTTGTTGCTGTTCCATCATTGATTCTGGAGTAACCGTAGCAGTGCATCCCTGGTGGCTAAGGGCCTGGCCCTAGTGGATCACTTTCTTTCTGTACCATTATTTTCCGATTACGAGTCGTTTGAGGTTTGATTTCATTTACTTGCTTCATTCAGTAACCTGTCGTTCCTTGAAATTTCATTTATTGGCTTTGTTATATTTAATTCATATTTGAATAGTAAGGTTATCATTTCCAACTAAAATGTTATGTTTTTCATTCTGAAATCATATCACATTGTTGTTCCTTTACAGATTGACATTACTGTGTAACATTGTTTTTCCTTTACAGATTGACATTACTATTCGTTTACAGAATAATATTGTTGTTCATTTACAAATCAATATTGTTGTTTATTTAGCTACGGTTTATCTCTAATTGTGATTGTTGTTCATTTAGATTACCGTTCCATTGCAACTGCAATTGTTGTTCCTTCATAACCGTGGTTAATATTTATTATGCTAAACTCAGATTACTGATTCCATCATTATAGATTTGTTGTGTGTTAACAATTGATTTAGTTCGTTGTGCGTTTACATTTTATTTAGTTCACTGTTCAATATTTCATAGAATTACTTAAGTTTGTTGTTCCATTCTTGGTTTGTTGTTCAATTCATTTACTAGTTAAAGATTGCTACTCAATTCCTTTAGATTACGATTGTTGCTTAAATCATTCATGTAAGTTAAAGCTTTACTGTTCGATCTTTTCAATAGATTAGTTGTTGTTCCCTTTTCTATTAATTGAATTATCATTTCAATTAATTTCTTTGGTGTGAACAAAATGATCTGCAACTGTAGTGAACATTGACTATTGCTGTCTGGTTCCCATATTGGAGATCTTCTCTTTGATTGCTTTTCATTTGCATCAGTTTACAAAGGAAAGATTTATCATCACTGCATCCTTGACTGATGAGTGTTGTATTTTCTTAGATGAATGCTTTAGTTACAAAGCATTTCAATTTCTCGCCATTGCATTTAGAGTTTGTTTCCATCATTTATTTACTTTTGTAAAATCATTATACTACTAGCATTACTTTTGACAAGTGACCGCCTTAGACTGAGTATAGTCTTGAGCTAACAAATCATACCTGGATTGATAATTAATGTAGGGTAAATAGAGGTTCAAAAGACCCTTTTTACTGCTCAACATTTTGGCATTGTTGTCGGGGAAGAGTGTAGCCATTTGTTTCTTTTGAGACTAGTGTAAATACCTACTAGGAGAGAGTTGGGTTTTAAAAACAGAAGGTAAGAAGCTGCGTACAGAGCATGTAACAACCCTTCTCCCCCACCCACTTTCCTACAGACTTGTTGTTATTTTGGGTAGAAATTAACATTTGATTTGTGTGCATGACTAAGCAGAAAAAGCCTGAAAAGAATCTTAAACCACTGCCCAAGCCTAATAAAGCTAAGGGTTCGGTGACCCTTGGCTGATCGACCTTTATAGACGAAATCCTTAAAAAATAAGAATCTCAGACTTCAGTAGGACCCAGAAAAGCTACTTCTAGACAACCTACTAGTTTCCTTTAGGCCACAGGATCACCATTTGCAGCCTTTGCTGAGGTGCATAGCGAAACCAAAGAGCAAGATTTTCAAGAAATTGAGAATTCTAGCCCAAAATCATTGCAAGAAGGGAACCTTAGTAATCTCCATAAAGGGAGAGGAGAAAAAGGGGAAACTGAAGAACCAAGATCTCCTCTTGGAATAATTCAACCATTAAGCAACCCAGATAAGGGAAGTGCTGTAAAAATCATCCCGAATGAAGTTGAAGAACCTCAAGAGCTAAAACCCCCTTAGACATTAGGAACTCTCATCATTCCAGACTAAGGAAGTGCTTTTAAGGCCATTCCTGCTCGGTCTAACCAGCCTAGGAATACCCTCCTAGAAATCCCAGAAGGTTATTGGCACATATTTGACCAAATGGCCTAGAACCAGCAAACCCCCCAAACCTCCACACTGCAATATCCCATTGTAGATACTGTAGTTAATGCACCTATGAAGGCAATTCCTCTCCAGCATATCCCTGCATTCCATGGCCTAACATCGGAAGACCCAGATGCATTTTTGTTTCAATTTGATGTGTTGTGCAAGGGATACGACTATACCATTGATCCCAAAAAGCTGAAACTATTTCCCTCTACATTAAAAGGAGTTGCTTTACGATGGTTTATGGGGTTAGTTGGAAGTGTTATAAATGACTGGGATAAGATGAAAGGTGTCTTCGTGAAGAAATATCATGATTATTGTAGGTCTAGAGAGTTAAAGGATGAAATATTTTATATGGTAGCTAGACCTAATGAGACACTAGAAGAATATGTTGAACTTTTTCAGTATAATCTATAAAGATCTCCTTATGCATCATTGCCCTTATGTGACAATGTATTAAAAACAACATTAATTAAAGGCGTGAAGGAACAATGGATTGAAACACTGAATATTATGGGAAAAGGAGACATCTATCAAGAAGATTTGCTAACATCATTGATTTATGTATTAGGAGCTCACGAGGCAGCACAAGGCTAAAACTAGAAGAACATGATAGGTTTGCAAGGGACAACAAGATCTCTGGAGGAGTAACTCGCGCAGAAATCAGAAATTTACTAGAGAATTTCAAAATTGATATATTGGGGACTCCGACAACATAGCTTGATATTATGCAAGAAAAATAGAAACAAGCAGAAGTAGAGCAAAAAGATGCAGAAAGAAACACAACCACAAAGAGTTCCCATTAGATGCAGTTCAAGTTTGCGCTATTTGTAAAAAAGACCACTCTACGGAGAACTACCTCTCACTTCCTGGTTTGAAAGAAATATACAAAGAAGCAGAGGAAGAACCAGAACCAGTGTACCTACTTAATCAGTGTTGTCAATGGCATCCGCAGCAATCAGTATGTTCCTCGATCCATCTTCTTCTTTCCAGCCTTCGTAATATCATGCTTAGCAATATAATACAATGTGGAAAAATCAACCTCCCTTCTCAAACTGGCCACAACAGCCATTTCCTTCATCATCACCATGGCCAAATCAAGCAAGCCAATCTAATTGGCCAAATTTTCCCTACACTCCACCATATTGGCAAAATAATGCATATCCAACACAATGGTCCCCTCCCGCTTCGCGAAGTCAAGCCTAGCAGAGAAACTAGCAAAGATCGATGAATCAGCTAGTAGGAACCATTCCACTCCCTCAACCTACACTGCCAGCACTACAACAAAACCCCCAGTCCAACTTAAGACTGCAAATCCCAGCACAACCCAACCCAAACCCAAATAATAGACCAGTTCAATCCGTTCAAATAATTAAAACACCATAACTAGAAACCGACCTAAGGGAGTGCAACGACCTTCAATTAAGGTCTGGGCGCATTCTAGAAACCGAGGGAGATAAAAATTTTCAAGTTGAAAATCAGTTACTCGCAGAATAATCATTACAAGAAGAAGATGTGGTCAAACAATAGACTCATGACCAAGCAACCACATCTTCTCCCCCATTCCTAGAACGATTAAACATACCGCGCCCTATAAAACATCGCGACTTTGATATTCTGGGAGAACTAAAGAATTTGTACATAAAAATCCCACTCCTCCAAGCTATCCAAGATATCTCAATATATGCAAAGACCATCAAAGAGCTATGTATAAAAAAACCAAGGAGGAGAATAACAAATAACCCAATAGTCCAAGTAGTTGGCACCCTATCTGATCTGTTATCAGGAAGAGAAGCACTCGTCAAATATGAAGACCCAGGAAATCCAATAGTGACAATGCAAATCAATGGAAAAACCTTTTCAAATGCCTTAGTTGATTTACGGGTTGCAATTAATATTTTAACAACCACCACTTGTCAAAAACTTGGCATTACATCAGTAGAACCAACCTCCACCTTATTAGAATTGGTTGATCGATTAGTGGTTAGGCCAGAAGGTACACTACATGATGTCATGGTATCCTTTGATTCTTGGGAATATCCTACTGACT
>APFE031489765.1:3294-22675 GCA_000404065.3 Pinus taeda
GCCAACAGAGTATGCATGATCGGCTTAAGCGGCGGGGAACCGAGAGCTTGCCAAGTAGTATACAGCATAAGACTAGCCGATGCGCCTTCATCCATAACGGTGCCAGGTAGGGCCGTGTCATAGGCATGTACAGTGATCTGGAAAGGTACATGGGATGGAAGGCGATATGAGGTTAGGTGACTCCAATCAAAGGAGATAGCTGAACTGCTAGGCGGGGGGAGCAGATAACCGCCCCTATGCTCGAACGGAACCGGTGGAGGACCCTCTGAATCAAAATAGATAAGAGGATCGTCGTCAGACTCAGGAGAATTTGACGAAACATGAAGAACCTGTTTATGACCGTCGTCTAGAACAGGTTGGTCAACTGATGGTAAACTCGAACTGGCACAATCGCTGACCAATGGTTGATCGGGAATAGGCTGGATGGAACCAGGTGCAGGAAGAGGAGACTGAACAAGAGAGGTATGCAAACCAACCTTGTCGTCAGTAGAAGGACAATCTACGGAGGCAAAAAGACGTTGATATCCAGCGGGGAGTTAGGGCGAGGGATCTGCAAGACTTTCCAACACAGAGGAGGCTTTGTCCATGAGTGGACAAAGGTGAAGGAAGTGATGGCCTTCACAAAGTTTGCAAGGGAGTCGAATCTTCCCTTTGCCTTTCGTATTCCCAACTACAGGGGTATCATCGCCGTGAGGGGCAGTGGACGATGATGGACAGGCTAGATCACGAGACCATATCCTTAAGACCCTGGGAATGCCAGGACAATCTCGAAGGAGGTGGTTTTCCTTGCATAGTTTGCAAGGGAACTTGACCTTGGGTGGAGGGGTGGGAAGGAGTCCGTCTTTCGTTGTCTATGGTGGAACAATAGTTGTGCTTGTAGTCTTCTTTATGTTTGTGACCGTTCCCTTGTTTGACTTCTTCTTTTTTGTCTTCTTCTTCTTCTTGTTAGCTACTTGGGTACTTTCACCAGGCGAAGAAGGAGATGTTGAAGTAGGTGTCAAAGGGGTGGGGTCCACCTTTGGTTCAACTGGGTGTTGAGCAGGCGGAGGGACTGATGTAGTATCAGCCGACACAGTAGGGAATACAGAGTTTGAAAATAGCCAAACTGGTAACCCTACAGTTAACCCTGGGAGAGTTAGTGTTGCCATATAAAGGGAACCAACATTTCCAGGAGAAGGGAAACGACCAGCATCCCCATCAGGTGGGGGACTTAGGTTGATGAATCCCGAGAAATTTGCCATATAAAGATGAAGTCCTAGTCAAACTAGCGCACTCAAGATCTAAGTGGGTAATGTGAACGTTGCCAGATAAATTATTAAGACATTTGACTTGACCTTTTCATCTTTAAAGAGTCGAGAAAAGGACGAAAAGCTGACTCTAGTCTCCTTCGATTGTTTATTGAGCACAAAGTGACAAGCTGCTCACTTACACCTTTTCTGTTAGACAGTCTCAAAAGGATCAAAAGCTGACTACTCTGGAAATCTAGGTAAAAGGGTGTGCCAAACAATCCGTAAAACTGCTTATACACCTTAGCGATCAGAAGATCACCAAGGACTTCCCGTACTGCAGTCAATCGTCCTGAATGTTGTGTTCAGTGAATTACGGTTTGTAAGGCGACAGACTCGGCTTCCTATGGATCAAAGGTTGCAATCCTATAGGGGTCTCCCAATTTATACTCGACGGTACGTGGGAGCACAGTGCGTACTGGCACCTATCGTTTCACCGTGGAGGAATCACCCAACCACTCAACGATAAACTACCAGGCTTAACGACGCCGGAACACGTCTCTAGCCTAGACATCTACAATGTGAGTGTTAAGTTTCAATGCGTTGTTAGGTTCATTGAATTAATTTTATTGTTCATCTTCAATTAAGTCTCAGTTTCTGGCCTTAGCGAATGTAATCTCTCGAAATGTCCTAAATGCCACTACATGCAAGAACTGTATTCGTTTCGTTTGGAAGAAATCTAGCTACAGAAGAGTTAAGAGGTTCATACAAACAAAACGATGTCCAAAATTTCTAATGCAGCTAATCAACAAGAAAGGAAAAATCTTTTCTCTTTTTCTTCTTTTAAAAGAAAAAAACTAACATAACATGCCTAATTGATGAAAAGCAAAAATCTTTTTCTTTTCTTTTAAAAATAATATGATAATGCACTTAAAGAGTTTCAAGAGATATTCACCATCAGATAATTCATTCCAAAGAATCTATAGCCAGTTCTGAAACAAGAATAATAACCCAACAAAGCAAAGAAAAGCCAAGATTTTCAAGTAACTATGTAAGCTAAGTCACAACGAAATCAGGCAAAACAAGCGAGCTAAAAGCTAGATACTTGCAGTATGAAGTGTAAAATTCATATAACCTCCAAGAGAATATGGAAATCAATCAACAAAAAGACTGAATCTGTAAATCATCAATCCAACAGGAGGCTCGATAACACAAAACCACAAAGGTCAAGATGTAAAATCGGTGGACAATGGCAAACAACTGAAGGATGAAAAACCACCAGCCAAATATCAATCCAACAGACTCCCAGAAAGTATAAGAAAAAAAAAACAGAGAGAGACAAACCCAACCTTAAGAGACTGGCAAACAAGTTTATTTAAAAACTTAAGCAGTGCGACATGACTGTATGCCTGCAACCCGCGCTAAATAGAGATTGGCGCGAGTTGTCAGAGAGCAACACGCACCGACCAGCGCAACTGTGCAAAGAAAATGCGTGCTGGCGGAGAATGCCAGGCAAAAAGACAGACAGAGTGGTCTCAGGCTTGGCTTCTAGTATCTAGACAGAGCCAGCAAGTTAAAAGGACAGCAAGAACCCTAACCAAGAGAATTATTCAGACAAATAAATGAGAGAAAGACAACATGCGGAGCAAGATTGATATTGTCCAGTTTGTAAATCAACCCGGAGATCGACTGAAGTGGCGTTGATCTACTTCACTTCTGCATAGCAGAAGTGTTTCGAACGCTACCCGGCCACTCTTCAGACTCCGTCGACAACTTACAAATAAGACAATACAAACACAAACAACAATTAACATCCCCAGTGGAGTCGCCAAATTGTTGTGGTTGGTAAATCCCCTCTGCGGACAGAGGCGATCCCACTAGCCCGATAGGGGTCTAGCAACAATCATACACGCTGCATGCAAGTTCCTAATTGCATAATTAAAAGGTTGATCAAAAAGACCTACCTGGGATCCAACGCTATTTGTCGTGGAAGAAACGTCGCTCCTGTCCTCTAGCTTTGGTCGGTCACTATCCTCGCGTTCCACGCATGGACACCTGCACAAACAAAGAACAATCCAAAACAAGCGTCAAATCCAATATCATACAATTATATATTATTCAAGCAGGATATAACTCAAATATTACCAAACGAATACGTGAGTGGAACCATAATAACGGTCGTTCATTATTCAATAAAAGAAGAGAAGAATTACAACCAATTAAGGCTTAACGCTGCAAATCTCCTCCAACTGGGTCAACAGTTAGGCATGCCTTGCAAAGTCACTTCCTTCTCTCAAAATTTTGGCAACATAACTTCTCTCTCAGCTCTTACTATCAATCTAACATAATCTCAACTTACTTTAGCTCAAAACTTCAACACTCTGACACTAACACTCCAAAACTCGCCGGTCCAATGCAGGATGACAGTGATTTATAGATGGAAGAGGAGAACGTATTCATCGTATCCGGACACCTACTGAAGATTTGGTATTGTCCCAGAATAGCCTTTGGACTGAGTTGTCATGGATGAAAAAGACGACACTCGATCATATCCATGGGATTTTTCCTCAGAGGACTGCATGAGTAATGGAGGAAAAAACACTTCAGTGCGCGTTGGCCAAAAATCATGACTAATTTTGTGTGGCGCGGGCTTTGTTCTGTGACAACGTGTCTATGGGTGCACCCTCTTTGTAGGAACTGAGCCATTGGCGTGGGTTAGACACTGTGGACCTGCGCTAATGAAAAAAGGGCATTTTTTAGGGTTAATCTTCAAAAGGTGTCTTCAGGGATATTGAAGTTCATACTTAGGAGACTCCAATGCAATGGTTTTCAAAATGTGGCATGGTCACAGGTCCGTAAATGTGTCCTCCAAATGTGTGACAGCGGGGGTAACAAGGACGGTGGAACCAACGGTGACAAATTACTGCGTAACACAATAACCATTATTCTTGACAAAGTAAAAGAGAGCCAATTTTTTTTAAGAAAACAAAAATTATTAAAAACATATGTGGGACAAGGTTAGGTCCGCCAGAACTTACCCATGCCATCAGTCATATCACATCAAAATGTATTAATGTTGGGGTTGGAAGAAATCAAACCCCGCCACCCCCTTATCGAAATTCCTAACAATACCAACTATATATATATATATATATAATATATATATATATAGTGGCAGTTAGGCCACCATTGGTAGACTCACCCTCAAAAACAAATATATAAACTCGACCTTTGACTTCAATGGGGGAAACGTGGTGGATTAGAGATGAGGCTGAGGGCGGAATGCTAAGCGATGAAACCATGACCAGAGTGGGGCCATGAGCAAATACGGATGTGGAACCCAAAGTGGAGGAATCAATTAATGCCAAAAAGATTCCCTTAGAGGGATAGAGAGGCTAGTGTGAGAATGTGACAAGATTATATAAATTTTTTCATGTTTTATCACGAAGAATCGAACCACGAAGTCAGAATATCCATCTAAGCAGCAAAAATTCAGGTGTCTAACATCATGGAATATTTGGATAATCTTGTGGAATCTAAAAGATTCCCTTGGTGGTTGATTTTTGAAAATGTCGGAATCATGCCCAATTTATAGTCATTTTTCATATAATTTCGGAGTGAGTGGAATAGTTTGCTCAAAATGTGCATCAGAGCAACGCATTTTTTGACCATCTTCGGGAAGAAACCATTGAGTGAATTTTCAAGATGGCCGAGGGTCCCTATACTACTAGTGTAACCCCTTATTGTTATTAGTACAACACCCTTATTATATTTTTGTGCCCACGTAGTCTCCATATTGCTATTATTGTGCCCCATAAAATCCCACTATTGTTATTATTGTACCCTTACATTATTATTGTTATGTTGCCTCTAATTATATTATGACCCCCTAGACTATTATATATAGAAAAGAGGTCTTGTCATTTGTGTCATCTAAGAATTGTTCATGTGTAATGTAAAGGAGGTTGCCCCCTCCAAGAGGATTATTTCTAAGATGTTCATCTATCTTTCCTATCTTTTTGTGTGTTGGTTACATAACATTTGGTATTAGAGATTCGGATTCTAGGGTTACACTGCTCCAACATAGGTCAGCATGGAATTTTCGCTATAACTTCTTTTTTGCGATGTTTCACAATCGAAAAAAAAAATTCATTTGAGAAGAAATCACCCTGAAACGCTCGTCTAAATTTCGGATATTGTCTTGCTATATTTTTGGAGATATAAGCTAAGGAAGTTAGGGTTTTTGCAGACTCCGGAATTACATTCCAAACAAATGACCGCGGGAAAATCGTCATAAAGTTTGTTCTAAGCATCAGATTGAAATTGTGTAAGAATTTTTAGAAAGATGACTTGCTTTAGTTTTCTTTATATTAGTTTCAGGTACTAAGTCGAAACAGTGAGATATGGCTAGTCATACAAGTTTACTCTACTGAACTAGTCTATAATCAAGTCACCGTGGAAGATTTGGCATAACTCTTTCTTGGATATTCAAATTCTAGTCAGACTTGTGGGGTTAGAAAGAGAAATCATAGGGATACCACATGAAGAAATTTCAGAACTTGGAGATCTGAAATTGGAGAGTTACATTCGTTTCAATATTAAGCTCCTAAAATCAAGAAAAATGGAGATGACAAAGTTTGATGGAAAGGATCCGGTAAATTGGATACTACAGATGGAGAAATATTTTGATTTACACGGTGTACCACTTTTACAAAAGGTATGTATTGCATCATCATATTTAGAACAAGATCAATTTTTATGGTATAAAGGGCTTTGTTCTCCTAAACCACTTGTTACGTTGTCAATTTTCACAAAGGAAATTATAGCACATTATGAGGATACAAAAAGTAACACCTTATTTAGAGCAACACCACAACAATTGGATGAAAAAAGAGAAAAAGGGATTTGTTACAAAGTGGAAACAAAAATTATGGCAACAAGGAAGTCTACCCCTCACAACTATAAAGATTTAAGTTTTGTTTCTCATAGCCTTCCACAACCTACAAGGGTTACACCACAACAATTGGAAGAAAAAGGTGAAAAAGGGATTTGTTACAATTGTGATAAAAAATACATTAAAGGTCATAAGTATGATGAGAAGAAATTATTCTACATTTATTGTGGAGAGGAGGAAGAAAAGGATCAAGAAACTTCAAAATAAGAACATATACACCAATAACTAATCCCAGAGAAAAAAAAAATGAATCTGACCACATCTTGTAAAGCATTGGAAATAATTACTACTCCTCAAAATCTTAATATAGAAAGACATATCAAGAATAAAAAGGTTAAATAAGTGAAAATCCACATCAAGAAAGAAGAAATGAATGCAACTACATCATGTAATGCAATGGAAAGAGTTACCACTCCTCAATCTCAAAAGATAGAAGGACATATCAAGAAGAAAAATGTTCAAGAAGTGAAAGATCACATAGAGCATGAAGAAATGAATCCTACCATATCTTGTAATGCATTATAAGAAATTACCACTCCTAAAACTCTCAATATAGAAGATATATCAAGAAGAAAAATATTCAAGTAGTGAAATATCACAATGAGCATCAACAAAAAGTTCTCCAACTTTTAAATGATAACACCACTTTGGTGCAGAATCGAATGAAACAATAGGCACATCAACACAAAAATGAAATAAGTTTTGACGTAGGTGATTGGGTATTTTTATGGTTACATAGATATAAACAAATTTTGCTCAAGAAATCTATTTATGAGAAGGAAATGTTGGCAATACTACACAAACTTAAGAAATGGTGACCTTACCTAATTGGAAGAAACTTCAAGGTAAAAACAAATCATGATAGTATTAAATACCTTTTAGAACAAATATTATCCTTTGAAGAGGAACAAAAATGTGTCACAAAGATGTTCGGTTATGACTTTGAAATCAACTACAAAAAACGGAAGCAAAATGTTGTGGCATATGCACTCTCAAGAAAGGATGAGGATGTGGAAGCATTGTTGCGTGCCATTTCTATTATCCAACCAGATTGGATAAAAGAAACAAGGTATGAATGGAAGAAGGACGAAGAAGTGTGGCCACTCATTCAAAAGTTGCAGAAGATCCCAGTTAAAACCATATTGCCAGAACTTGATGAGGAAGGAAAAACCATATTGGAACCTGGAGCAGTCATAGGAAATAGAACAGGACAGCTACGAAATCGATCAATTTTAGAGTATCTGATCAAGTGGAAGAACTTACCCGCAAAAGATTCCACATGGGAGGACAAGAATTTTATATAGAAGCATCAAGAACTACTCAAGCATTGAGAACAACACTTTTTGAAGGAGAGGGGCATGTTAGGTCCCTATACTACTATTGTAACCCCTTATTATTATTAGTACATCCCCCTTATTATATTTTTGTTCCCATGTAGTCCCCATATTTTTATTAGTGTGCTCCATAAAAGCCCGCTATGGTTATTATTGTGCCCTCACATTATTATTGTTATGTCAGCTCTGATTATACTATAACCCATTCGACTCCTATATATAGAAAGGAGGTCTTTTCATTTGTATCATCTAAGAATTGTTCATTTTTTTAATGTAAAGTAGGTTTCCCGCTTGAAGAGGCTTATTTCTAAGGCATTCTTCTATATTTTCTATATTTTTGTGAGCTGGTTTCATAACAGATGGTGTCGAAAAGGGAAAAAATTTATAGTCGTTTGACATATTTAGTCTTTTGAACGTAATTTTGCTAACATCACAGAAGTAAAATATTTTGGTTAATTTTGGTAACTTAAGAGATTTGGATCAGGCAGAGACAAAAGATGTGACATGTGCAGGTGATTGTGCTTTCTGGACCAATGGGAGGTGACCATATGGCACAATCAGGTAGTGCCACATGGCACCCATGGAATGATTAATTAGGTATGTGACCAAGCAGTTCAAATTCTTTTGGTTGGTCACAAAGAAAGGACCTACCCAGCTTTTATGGTCACAGACTCAATCAACCACAAAATATAACATCACACAAGGTCAACAAGGGTTGGACCTGCATGGGAAGGTCAATGGTCGGCCCCAAAATACACCATAAACAAAAATAATTTAATGACACATGTGTTATACAACAACTAGAAGTCATAACAGTGGGACAATGTATAAGTTACATTTTCCAAAAAAATTAGTTAGCACCAAGAAAAATACGTAGTGGTTTATGCAATCAACAATGGGTCGGTGAGAGTCAACCCCACACTGATCATCGACCTTGTCACCACTGGAACCTTAAAAATGGTTCTTAACAAACCATCCAATGAATTTTCATATGAAAATGATTCAACGGTTTCAATTCTTAACATGGAAATGTAAAATTGACAAAAATGATTGCACTGTGTAGTGAAAGTTTTCGATAACCGATAGTTCTGGTCACATATCATAGTGCAACTAAGGTATTTTAACTTGTGATGGAGGGAATAAAGCCCAAATCATGATGAATAATATTGGTCTATGTGTTACGGTAGACAAGTTTCTTGTAATGGGGGTCTAGAATTATAACAAATATAATCCCCATCAAGAGGAAGCATCCAAATGGAAGAAAGAATATTGGAACATGAACAGTGATAATCGTGTTCCACTGAAATTTGAAATTTAATTTAATCGGAATTTGCAATCAAATAACCAACAAACTAGACCTATTACAGCCTCACTCATATGAACATCAAAATGCATATAGAACACAAGATTCTTCTTTTTCTTAGGTTGTAAGTTGTGAGTGTTGAAAGTGGTTGTTATTGACGTCAAGGGTCATCCAAGTGAAAGAGGAATTTAAATAGTCAAATAACATATTATGACACATTACCAATTTTGTATGGAACTCCCTCTAATTCCATAGGAATGAGGAGATATGAAATATTTTTCAATATGACCCAACCAAAGTAGAAGTAGGCCCCATTTGGACACCCTATATTTGAAGGCATATTTTATCCAATTACCCAGATCAAATGGTAGCGTAAGATATATGGTTAGAAATCCTATTCCAATACATTTCCAACAGTATATGAAACTTTATCTAAATCCTCATCGTTTAGGAGAAATGAATGTTTTAATATTCATTGTACATTACAACAAGATAGCCCTAACCCAACATCCAAACACACATAAATATATGTGAGAATGAGCATATCTAAAAAACCAACTCAATTATTTTGTTATTGTTTTAGGAGAGCGAGGGAGTAGGTCTGAAATTCATACCTCATGAACTAAGAAGAAATTAAGTGAATTTGAGTTCATGCAGTTTTCTATGGAAGGTTTTTGGCACATTCTTTTGAAGGTGTTTTCACATTGATCTTGGGGATATTTTTTTCGAATGTTTGAGTTCTTTTTTTTAGGGATGAATATTGTTTTTTTGAAAGACAAGTTTAAGGGAGTGACTTATGTGGTTTGAAAGCTAAGTTTTAGAGGACATGCTCTGTTGCTTGAAGGCCAAGTTCATGGTTGAGTTTTGTCTTTGAAGATCTAGTTTGGGCTTGATTTGAAGTCCATGTTCTAGTGTATTGAAGTCTCAATTCATGTTGGAGCCAACAATTACTATAATTTTGTGCTTACAGAGGATTGGTGTCCTCACAAGAGAATGAAATAGATTAAACATTGTTTCGCCTCTTAACCCATTGTAGATGAAAGAAAGGAAGTAGAATATATTTCTCTAAATTTCATTCTTGGCCCCAATGGTATCATCTTATCACATCTTTCTAACAAAGATAAATCTTTGAAGATCTCAAGAAAATATCTCTCAAACACAAAACCATGTGAAGAGTTGATTAATTTTAGATGTTATAATGACCTAAGAGACAACCATCCTCTAGTTGTTTGCTATAAATATTAAACATCCATAGGAAAAATGTATTCCCTCATGTCAACTATTTTCCTTGACATTATCAATGGTGTTTGAGCTCTCCGCCTCAAAATTATGGTTTTGCTACTCAAAATCTCACTAAATATTTGTAACCCACCTCTAAGATGAAGTAAAATATAAAGCATAAAATGGTTTTGGATGGTTAATAAATTAAGGCCCATCCATCCTCCAGTTGCTTTCTAACAAATTTTAGTTTTCAATATTTTAGCTCTTAAAGACAATTTTAAAGGAATGAGTTATGTGGTTTGAAATATAAGTTTCAGAGGATATGCCCTATTTTTTGAAGGCCATGTTTAGGGTTGAGTTTTTCCTTTGAAGATCTAGTCCATGCTTGATTTGAAGTCCATTTTCTGGTGTATTGAAGGCTTGGTTCATGTTGGAGCCAACAATTACTGTAATTTGGTGCTGACAGAGGATTGGTGTCCTCACAGGGGAATGAAATAGATTAAACATTTTTTCGCCTCTTAACCCCTTTCAAATGAAGGAAAATAAGTAGAATAGGTTGTCCTAAATATTATAATTGGCCACAATTCTATCATCTTATCATTGATTTCTAACAAAGAGAAATATTTGAAGATCTCATGAAAATTTCTGTCAAACACAAAAACAAGTGAAGAGTTGATTAATTTTAGATGTTAGAATGACCTAAGAGACAACTATCCTCTAGTTGCTTGCTAGAAAGGCTAAACATCACTACGTAAAATGTATTCCTTCATGTCAAATATTTTCCTTGACATTATCAATGGTGTCTCAACTCTCCACCTCAAAATAATAGTTTTTCTACTCAAAATATTAATAAACCTTTCTAAACCACCTTGAAGACAAGGTAGAAAATAAAGAATGAAATGATTTTGGATGGTTAACCAATTAAGACCAATCCATCCTCCGATTTCTTTCTAACAAAATTTAATGTTGAATCTTGACTTTCACATTGTCAATCATTGTCAATTAAATCTCTAACTCTTTCCAAAAAATGTCTTCACATATATCTACTCGTTACAAAACTAATGATGAAAAACAAACCTAACCTAAAAAAAATGCATGACAAAGTCAAACAACAATTGCAATAAAGAAAATCATAGAAGTAAGAGATAACCTTCCCTTATCTATCCCTATAACTACAAATAAACTTCATTTCCAACACCAGTGTTAAAGGTAAATCCAATAAAAATTGTTTGACAATCTATAAAGTTCCAAAAGATACTAAGTTCATGGAAAATAGCTAAAGGATATTTTACTAAATAATCGTACTCCTCGGGGTTGTTTCAAATGCAATGAAATCTAAAACTTGCTACCATTGAGTAAGGCGTACCAAGGTATCTCTTTTTCATAGTTTTTCTTGGCTTTGAAGTTTCCATCATGCATAACCAAAGTGCTAAATATGTAATCATTTCATGTATTGCAAAATTTTTGTGAAAACTAATTTAGGCATATTTTAACAAAAATTCCTACTCATTCGGTTATTTTAAACAACCAAAAATTAATATAAGTACTGTAAGATAATACATACTGAGGCATATTTTTTATGAGTTCCGTATTTTTTTGAATTTCCCATTGGGCATAGCTGAAGGGATAAGCATGTAATCATTTTTTCTATTTCAAGAGAAAAAATGATTTTGTTCCTATTTTGAAAAAATAGGATAGACTAGTAAGGACAACTACTCAAGAATAAAAAAGAACCTAAAAGAAGAAAGTAAAGGATCCATATAAAGATGATAACAACTAATTATGAAAAGAACACAAAAATATACATATGATTACCATACCTTGTAAGTAAAAGTAGGTTTAACAAATTGGAATAGATTCTCTTCATGTCAATGTAAAATTGGATGGTGAAATTATTAAAAAAATAAAATGCAAAGGATATATCATAGTATGCAATTGTCGTGAAGACAACATGAAAGAAAATTTTATCATAATTCTTCAATACAACACACTAACTCTTGAATATGACAACATAACAAAATTCCACAAGAATGATTCCATTTCAATTCTTGTTGCAATTCCAATCAATCAAACTCACAATTCACATCAATGAGAAGACCGCTATGATACCGAACTTGATCCAAATCACTTTAGCTACTGGAATTAGCCAAGATATTTTACTTCTATGATGCTAGCATAATTTAATTTAAAAGAGCATGATATACCACTTGTGCATATTGTAAAGAATATGAAACATAACAACAACCATCAAATCAATGACCAAAAACACATTGATAATGGAGTTCACGCATCGTGTGTTACATCTCCAGGCCCAGTGTCAAGAGAGTGGAGGTCACTTCATTCATGCTACAAGGTGATCATGACTACATAGTACATTCTTTATCATTACAAGGAAAAATACATTTAAACCGAGTGGTGTGTCTCTCCATGAGATTTTCTCCCTACAGGAACCCTCACTCAAATGGGCCCTCCTTCAACATGAGAAGCTAAAACAATTTCACATAATGTGGCAACAAGTATCCCTCAACATAATGGTAATTAGAGATCTCAACAGTAAAGACATCATCTTAGGAAATCATGAAGAAAGACATAACATGACTGCATCATATACCTCCACTTTTAAAGATTGCCAAAAAATTAAAAGCTCAAGTGCTGAAATGGGCTACACCATTTAATTCTAGTGATGAGTGGTGTAAAATGAAATGTAAACTTGTCTATTCTGACACCGTCAAATTTCGTACCCTTGGGAATCTTGAAGATTCACCTAGAGATTCATTCCTAAAGATGGTCAGGTAATTTGCTACTCATATGAATATTTTGAGCACACTAATGTGCTCCTTGTGAAATTTTGTGAGAAATGACTATAAGGTTGACAGCATTTTGCCTCGGTAACAAATATGCCTCCAAGGGAATCTTTAAGATTCCACAAGATTCTCCAACGATTCTTTGTCACTCGGCACATACATTTATGTTGCTCAAATCAATATTGTGTCTACATGGATGGACTCCAGGTAAGAAAACTTAAAAAAATGACTATCCTCTTGTCAAATTTGGTCACTGGCACCTCTAGACCTCAAGGGAATCTTTTAAGCATCTTGAGATCCTCCACGTTCAAGGTTCCACACACTCTATCCTCTCATGGCTCCTTCAAATAGAAATTCCAGGCATATATGTATGTTTACGAGTGGCTTAAACAAATTTTGTCATTTGGCCTAACAGTGGAAGAGTCGTTAATGGTGAGAGTGGTCGGCGGTTCAATATTGCCGTACGCCGCATAGTATATACAGTTTTTTACTCATGTTTTTCTATGGCATGTGGTTGGGTCCATTGGAACTACTGTCATATATTTTGAAACGTGGAGGCACCCAAGAGGTAGGCTAGCCAGATTGAAGCTCCGCTACCTCCAAATTGCACCATGTGTCATCTTTATGGAGTTGGGGTCAGGTCCACCAGCATTCATGCCACCCACTACATATAATATGCTTTTATATGGTGGGTTTCGGCATGGGTGGTGACCCGCTGACCCTTCTTTGGGTTTTTTAAAATATAACAATGTTCTTCGGTTGGGTGAGTGGGCTTGGCTCGCTCGCCATTTTTAATAGTTTTCTTTAAACAAACTTGGCCATTTTTAAATTTTCCGAAAATAAGGATAATTGGAAAAATTAACCATCCTACAAATTCACCCGCACTGATGGACGAATTCTATGCATAGGGTCTCCATGGATTTCTCACCTCGTAAAACTTGGCCACTTGGTTAAGTTTGACCAAAACTTTGACCACGAATAGCATGACCATACAAACTTAGATTTGAGTGTCATTTGCATAATAGCATGCTACAAAAAGGAAAAAAAGAACACAATAAATAAATCTATACTAAAAAATAAAAAACACATCTTAAAATTCTATCATTATAAAGCATCTATTTCTAGCTAATTAATTTCTAAAGTACATAAGTTCTTGAAAATTATGATAAATGTTTTGTGGTATATTTTTTAAATGTGTTGAGCAGTTGTGCTTGCAAAAGAATTTATCATAATAATCATTGTGATATTATACTTATTTCTTTTATTGAAATTATATTAATTAATAGATTTATGATAATTTGTAGAAATAAATGGATGTGTTAAATTGAATATCAATTCACATAAATTTGCACATAAAATAAGTTAATATCAAATTCAATTTGTTTAAAGTGTAATTGTTATATACGATCTTTGTGTATGGGTTAAATGATATATATGTAAAAATAAAAACATATACACAAAATAAAATATAATCACAAACATTTGAAATTCTATCATAAAACATAAAATTGTAATTAATTATAAGAATATATTAATTCAGAATAATTTTGATTTTAAAATACACAAATTGAATAGTGGTGGTTAAAAAAAAATACATTTTCATTCATCATGTCATGGTCATT
Organism: Pinus taeda; assembly: GCA_000404065.3. Taxonomy (NCBI): domain Eukaryota; kingdom Viridiplantae; phylum Streptophyta; class Pinopsida; order Pinales; family Pinaceae; genus Pinus; species Pinus taeda. Next base: position 17,759 of record APFE031489765.1, read on the forward strand.
TACCAAAATAAGTGAACTTTTCTTAAATTGAGCATAGATAAGCTATGCAAAAATTCAATTCATTTAAAGTTTAATTCTTGCATTTCATACTATCCATGCTTAAAATCATGATATAAATTATTTGTATCAAGTTATTCTAACAACAATTTTATTGTGTTCAAGAATTTATTAGACATACAAACAAATCAATACATTACATAAAATAAAAACACAAACATTTAAAATTTTATCATCATAAAACATCAACTTGTAACTAATTATAAAATTCATATTAATTAAAAATACTTATGAAGAATATTGTGCATTGAATATTGGTGCTTACAAAATTTCAAATTCATTTATGATGTTGAAAAAATAAGATTTTATTAAATTAAACAGGCATTTAAAGATTAAAAAGTTAATAAACAAATTCTACTCATCTAAAAATAATTATTGTATATGATATTTCATGTGTAAATATATTATCCACAAACAAACAAACACAAACAAAAAAAAGCGCAACAAACAACTACATATCGTAAAATAAAAGCACATAAATTTAAAATTCTATCATTAGAAAACATCAATCTGTAAATTAATTTTTGTATTTCATGTTTATTTTGTTTGTATTTATCATCATCATGAGGGCCATTTGATATATTTTTAGTTTTACATTGAAGTATTGTGGTTAAAAAAATATTCATGCTCATAGTCACTTCTGATGTTGTGATTATTTGTATTGTTGGAAAGTATATATTGATTAAAAGAAATCATGAAAACTTGTGATTTTCAAACTTACAAAAACTTGTGATGATTTTTACAAGGAAAATCTATAGTCATTTTTACCTATGGTATTGTCATGGTAATTTGTATCTATAAAGTTTATTGACTAAAAATATTTGTGAAATTTTGATTTTGTACTAAATAGATTTAACAAGTTATAAACTCCACCCATTTTGTAGCATAAAAAATCACCTAAGTAATACACTAATTATGAACTTACAATCATTGAATTAAATAAAAAAAATTGATTAAAATGTAAGATAAGGATATATTAATTAAAAAATCAAATTAAATATTGATAGGGGAACTGTGTCAAGATGACGAGCTCGATGCGATGGCTAGGGTTTCCCAATGTTTTCGCTTTCCTTATGTAGTCATGATTCTTCAAACATGAAATCCACCTTTTGTGTCATTGCTAGGACACAATCTCACTACTCACGGGTCTAATAATGGATTTTTTCAATGGAGTAAATGTCGGTTTCCATCTCTTGTGTGGGGATGGAGACTGATAGCCCCAACTGTCAGTAGTATCATTCACCAGATCGTCGATGCAAAGTATTTTCTCACCTTGTATGTACATAATGGCATACAAGGAAGCAAAGGGAATCACATTCATGATTTGGGAATGGGCCTAGGTAGGATTAAGGTGACTCTAGTGCAGAAATCTTATAATTGTCTGTTCTTAGTCAAAAGGCAAATATTGGTCAGATTTAAGGGAAAAATTTTGGCTACAAAAGTGAATCTTCTACATCTAGCACTCTATTTCATATATCTATTGTTAAAGAGACTGGATCTGGATATTCTCAATCCCCTGAGCACATTAGGTTGTCGAAATGGAGGAGTAGTGTTAGATCTAGAGAGTTTGCTTTGGTTTTCGCAAATTTAGATTTTACTCCATCAAAGTGGGTGAATTTAGTGGTCTGGCCATCATTTATGAAGTCAGTACTACCATGCAAATCACTCTCACTCTTTCCATCTCCACACTTATCCATTGATTAGACTAAATATCTGTGTGACTGTCAAGTATGGGCACTCGATCTAGTAGCCTACCAATTTTTTATCAAATACCAAAATGGAAAATCAATATTATTTTGGGTTCGAGCAACAAATCATGTCAAACAATTAAAGCACAAAATCATGCATACTTTGGGTATCCCTATGCTCCTACAAAGTCTGATCTTTGGAGGGAAATCCATCCAGAAAGATGAGATGTTACAAGATTATAACATCCTCATGTCATCCACCATATATTAAACTTGAAGCTTCGGGGAGGATCACCTCGACCAAGAAATTCAGACATCATAGGGGGAGTGTCCGAATCTAGTATTCACAAAGGAACAGAATGAAATCAAGGGCAAGTTAATGGAGGCTTTTTGTTCATACATATCCTCAAAGGAATTTGGTTCCTCAACAACACCAGATCTGACACACAATATACCCAATCCCTACATAGTGGAAAAACTAAGTCAATTTTGAGTAATCACAATAGATCTACCATAAACAAATTATTTTTTCACAACATATGAATCTCAAGCAGTACCATGTAGATTCAACAATTTTGGCCAAAAAAAGTGGATCTCTTCCATTGGATATTCATAAATTAGACAATAAATTGTGAGATTCACCTTTCCTCCACGGGCTTTTTCATAGTAAAATTTGCATTGTGAGAGGATTGTGAATATATATTGTAAGGCAGTCCATGGTTTTGGGGCTTTGAGGGACCTTTTTTCACCCCTTGGTTCCCATATTTCGATGCTAATATAAATGTAGTATCTAAAATGTCGGTTTTCTTTAGATTGCATAATCTACCCCTACAGTTATGGATCCATAAAGTGATAGAATCCATTGGGAACATATTAGGGTGATACATAAATAAATATACACAATGATTGAGGAACAAATCTACACAATTGCCAAAATTTATGTGGAGGTGGACCTCAACAAAGGATTGTCGGATCATATTATCTTGACGGACAAGAAGAAGTGCTCGACACAGTTCCTAGATTTTGAGAACACAACATTTAGATGTTGAATAAGTTGACAAATGGGACATCCTCAAAATTCATGTCTTGATGCCAAGAATGCACCTAAAAGGAGGAAGAAAGCAATAAATAAACCCAAGAGATGGCAATTCCCATAGCAGTTGCCTAATGAAGAAGAGAATGTTGAAGAAATGGATCCTCCTACCAATCAGGAAGGCGAAAATACACAAGAAAATGTATAAAAGGGTAGTGTTAATCATGAAGTTCCAGGAACTCCAACACACACATTGAGGAAGGAGATGATCCCTGTAGCAATGTAGATAAGGGACTCAAAATGTCATCGTGTATCTAAAAATTCAGATTCAAATAAGTAAAATCCCAGAATGAATGAAGGGACCCGCCTAGTGCTTGTAACTACCATTCCTTCCCATGGAGAATGGTGAAAGGTTAAAAAGAATAAATGGAGAAAAGGGTAACATGTTTACCACCATTTTGAAGTTGTATTTTTGGTCTTTGTGATCACCAGTTTTGATCGGCATTATCGAATGCATTATCAACATCTACAACTTGTCAGCTTTGTTGTTATTAATAAAATTATGGCTTTTCCTTGGCAGAAAAGAATATATTAATTTTAAATAATTATAAAAGAATCTGATTTTCAAATACCTATTGAATAGTAAAGTGGTTGTTACCAAAAAAAAATAACTTTGTCATTCATGTTGTCATGTTCAATTACCAAAATAAGTGAAATTTTATTAAATTGAACATGGATAAGTTAATGCAAGCATTCACTTCATTTGAAGTGTATCTCTTGCATTTGATACTATGCATGCTTAAAATCATCATAGAAGTTAGTTGTATCAAGTTTATAGACAATTTGTTTAGTGACCTTCCATATGGTATATTATAGTGAAAGTTTTTTGCGTGTTGTCGAATTTGTAGACATAGAAACACAAACAAGAGCAAAGACAAACAAGTAAATACATTACATAAAATAAAAACACAAAAATATAAAACCCTATCATCATGAAACATCCCTTTGTAACTAATTATAAATATATATTAATTAAAAATACTTATAAAATAATTTGATTGTCAATGATGCATTGAATAATGATACTAACAAAAAAAAATGGTCATTTGCAAAAATAAATAAAATTTTGTTAAACTAAATGCTAATTTGAACATATATAGTTTAATACACATTCAATTAATTGGAAGTGTAATTATTGGATATTATATTTTGTGTGTAAAATCATCATAAATGTGACTTGTATCAAGTCAGTAGTTAATTTGGGCAATGACCATCCATACGCCATATTCTAATGAAAGTATTTCTAGTGCTCTAAAGTTTACATAGAAACAAGAGAATAAACAAACAAACACATACATTACATAAAATAAAAGCAAAAACATTTAAAATTCTATCCACTGTTCGTTGAATAGTGGTGCTTGCTAAAATTCAAATTCATTCATGATGTTGTTGTCATTTGTAGAAAAAACAAGATTTTATTAAATTAAAATACAAACTAAAGATCAATACTTTAGTATACAAATTGTACACACTGGAAAAGTAATTACTGAATATGATATTACATATGTGTAAAAAGATTATACACATACAAACATAACAAACAACCAAAGAAAAAAAAAGAACACAACAAAAAAATACATAACATAAACTAAAACCACATACATTTAAAATTCTATGATCATAAAACATCAATTTGTAAATTAATTTTTAAATTCTATGTTTATTTTGTTTGTATTTTATCATCATCAAGTGGGACTTTTTATCTATTTTTAAATGTTCATTGAATGATTGTGGTTTCGAAAAAATTTATGGTCATAGTCCCTTGTGATGTTGTGATTATTTATATTGGTTAAAAGTATATATTGATTAAAAGCAATCATGAAAACATGTGATTTTCAAACTTACAAAAAATGGTGATGATGCTTCCAAAGAAAATTGATGGTCATATATTTTTATGTTATTATAACAAGTTATAAACTCCACCCATTCTGTACCATAACAAATTAATTAACTAATAAATTAGTTATTTATTTTGTTTAAAGTGGCGTTGTTCATCATTATTAATATCAGTTTATTTAAACAAATTTATAAATTTCTTTTTAAGTTGGAAATGGTTTTATGTTAAAATTTTAAGTGAAT
>APFE031489767.1:3337-22249 GCA_000404065.3 Pinus taeda
CCATCAACAGTCATATTATCCTCCTTGGCAAGCCTTATACCTCTACTCTCCATGTCAAACTTCAAGAAAGAGAGAAAGTCATTCAAAAACATGTTTATCTCTGGGTACGCAGGTTCTCTCTACCTTTCCTGCGTGTACGCATCCCAAGCTCATTGTACCTGCGTACTTGTACGCTCTGTAAGTCAAGGGATGGGTGTGTACTCCTGTAAAGGTCAAAAGGCGCGAGTTTCATCTTATAAAAGTTACTTGTGGTCACTTCTAGGGCATTCTAGAAGATTGTTTGACGTGTATTGAGCGCCTCCAGATGGTTCATGCATCCCTATGATAGAGGAACTTATCCCATCAAGAGTGGAGCTACCCCATCCAAAAGAGGGATTATCCCATTGATGTTGGACCTGAATAACTTCCTCTAGAACACTATAAATATAGGCATTGGGCCAGAGGAGTGGAGGTTGAAAGATGAACATTCCAAAGGGTAGATGCTGCTGGAATTAGGACTTCCTTGTAGAAGATTGTGAGGAGAGATTACCATCCTTTCTTGTTTCATTCGGAAGTGGGTGAGCTTATCAAAGTAAAGGAAAACCCTTTCTGGACCCTGGGAGGAACTTGCACAACACCAAGGCTCAGGTTGTAATGGTTTCTTTTGTTTCCTATTAATACAAATAAGTCCATTCTTCTCAACAATTTGTTATTAATGAGTTGTTTCATATACTCCTTGGTCCATATGTTGAATATGTTTTATTTTATGAGATATTCAGGTGCTATGTAATCATTTGATTGTTAGTGAATGCAGGTTTCGAAGTGAAGGAGAAGCTCATCTGGATCGATGAGGCTAGACTACTACAACAGCGTTGGACTTCAGGTAGGATCGAAAAACACTTGGTTTCTCATATGATAATGCATGTTTAGAGAAGGATTTCTCTTAGTTTTCTTGTTTGTCACTAGAGAGTCTTAGACTCCTAGGGAGGTTAGTTTTGTCAGCAAAAATAACTCTTTCCGCATGACAAACACTAAGTTGTTTAGCTCGAAGGTGTGCAACTTGATATGGCAGTCATGCCAGGATTGTTCACGCTGCTTTTGTACCTACTGATGAAATCTAGCTAAAATCCGTTCTTCCTCGAGTTCTTCTAATTGCATAAGCCTTTCTTCTAGAGCTTCACGGTCCGTCATGCTTGTAAGCACTGCTATTCACAGGCTAAGTACGATATATTCCATCGGCATGAAAACTTCCATGACATAAACTAACCGGAAAGGTGTCTATCTCATCAGTTTCTAGCACATTGTTATGTAAGCCCATAGAATGGCAGGTACGCAAAGGTCCCAATAATTTCGCTACATGTTTCATACTTTGGTCAGTGCAGTCTCTAGTATTTTGTTGAATGCCTCTACTATCCCATTAGCTTGTGGGTGGTATGGTGTAATTTTTCGATGATACACCTGGGACTCTTCTGTGAGCATGCTGATGGTTTCATTTAGGAAATGTGTTTTGCGATCACTCATTAAGATTTTCGGACAACCAAATAAGTTTTCGAACAAAAACTTCGTAGCCATGGTGGCCATGCAGTCTTTGACCGGCTACACTTCTGCCCATCCTGTCAAGTACTCCGTCATGGTGATGATGTACCATTCGCCCGTCTTTCCCTAAGGTTTGATCGGTCTCATAAATTCGATTTCCCATTTATCAAACAATTGCAGTGTCATTTGTGGATTTAATGACATCTCGTCCCCTGCGATAGTTTTCCAGTCCTTTGACATATATTCCAGGCCTTACAGTGCGCTTTCAAATCCTAGTGCAGGGTTTGCGACCATAATGCTGCGTGCAGAATCTTTTGTGTGGTTGCACATCCTGCATAGTGTCATGTTGTAGCACCCCGATGTGCTTCCGTGAGGATCTAGGTTCATTCAAATTTAGGTATGTGTCTTTGTGATATCTCATCATTTCCCATTTTGTATAGGTGCCTCGCGATGATAGAAAAATCCAACATGTGCACCACCAATTCCTTCTTCTATTGGAAAGAATATTCCTTTGGCATTGTTGTTGTTGTTAGAAAATGGATTATATCTTTAGAGTGCCCATCCGCAATGTGCACTACAAAAATTTTTGCATCAGGTAGTTCCTCCTCCAAATTAGTGGGTTCCTTTCCCATCTCAATTCGCGACAAGTGATCTAGTCCTATGTTCAGGTGTTCTGGCTTGACTATGACCTCAAAATCATATTCCTAGAACAATAAGAGCCACCTGCGTATGCACCCCTCACAACATACGCTTATTGACCAGGTATTTCAGCACGGAATGGTTGGTATACATCTTGAAATTTCCTCTGAGTAAATACTGTCGGTACTTTTGGAGCACGTACACCATCGCTAACCCCTCGCGATCGGTGGTGGAATAGTTCTTCTCTGATTTGGATAACCTTCAGCTTGCAAATGCGATAGGGTGATCCAAACCTTCCTTTCCCTCCTTTGTGAGCACTTCTTCCAGTGCGATACACTACGCATCAACATGGACATGAAACTCCACATCCCATTTTGGGAAGACTAGGATTAGAGAGGATACAATTTCCCCTTTAAGACGTCCAAAATTTTCATACAATTGCCATTCCAGCAAAATGTAACATCCTTTTTCAATAATTTTTCCATTAATGCATTGATTTGGGCATAGTTTTTGATAAACTTTCTATAGTATCTGGTGTGTCCCAAGGTAGCACGCAGTTGTTTAGCACTTCGTAGTGCTTCCAAATTTATAATAACAACAATCTTCACAGGGTCCACCTTCAATCCTTGTTTCCAGACCACATGTATCAACAAGTTTCCAAAGGGAATGAGGAATTTGCACTTCTTAAGGTTCAGTGCAATCTAGTGTCAGCAGCAAGTATCCAGCATCAAGTGTAAGCTTGCTACATGGTGCTTAACTAATCATCCAAATATACCTCCAAGAACTTGTGGATGTATTCTTTGAATGAAGCCACAACGATGCGCGAAACGATGGTTGGCATGTTCTTCAATCCAAACAGCATAACAGTGTATTGAAAGCAACCCCATTCCATTGCGAAGTTCTTTTTGCTCCTGTCGTCCATAGCAATCTTGATCTGATGGTACCCTGAGAACCCATTCATCAATGAGTACGCTTCCTAGCTGCCAACATTCTCCAATACTTCAACGGTGAATGGTGTCAGGAATGGATCGTGTACATAGGCATCGTTCAACTTCCTGAGGTTCACACATATTCTTATTTCACCCTTCTGCTTTTCTCCTACATTACCATAGGACTCAAAATCACAATACAAAAAAATATATGTAACACTATTTTTTCATGTTTTTACCACAAAGGCGAACCTGAAAACTTAAATAATGTGATATATAAAATATCACATCCACATGGCAGATTGCAATCACAACTGTATGGAGAATTTTCCCTCTTTCCATAGTGCTTCGCCGATGGCCCATATGCAATATCCTATTAAATCATGATATATAAAATATCGCATCTAGCTAGGCTTTTTCACAATCGCATTAGGGAAGGGGTACATACAGGGGAGGGACATTAGATTAATGTGATTGTCAAGGGTTGAGATTTATAAGTGGGATGGAGTTCACAATATAGGCCAATGTGGGATTTATCGATGTGGGGTATCAGCGTGGGGGTAAAAACCTAAGGTTTTTGTAGTGGCCAGGAGCTGGGGGCCAAGTCTGTTATCAAAGTCAAGAGTCGGGAGCCAGGTGCCGGAGCTATAAGCGGGATCCCACAATCACAACTAGGGAGAGGTGAGGGGTGTTGTTTATTGTTTTCATGTAACAAATGCTGATTTTAGACTACAAGCTTTAAAGGGGTTTCAATAGAGTTTTAGTGGGTGTGGCAAGAGTTAATACAATGGACTTTCAGCTAGAGTTTATGTATCACACAAAATGGAAATGCGGCTAGAGTTGGAATTTTCAAAGGGATTTTCACATAAAGTTTCAACTAATAACAATGGAAATGTAGATAGAATGAATATACAAGGGAATTTTTGGATTTAAGGCTAGATTTTGGGAATATGAAATATCAGTGTTTCCAAGGGACAAAGGGGTTTTGGCTAGGATTTTAGGATTTTCCCAAGGAAAAAGGGATTTTGAGGGGAATGAGGGTATTTATAAGGGAAGTTGAAGAAGATAAATGAAATATGAAAGGGGATATTGAAACAAGTTGAGAACTCCTTGAAAATCATTTTTCCCTATTACTACTCCCATAATTATTTAACCATAAGTGATGTTGTGACTCTTTTGACCATTTAGATAACTTGACCTATTGATGACATTTAATGGACTCTGAAACTGACCATGAGATGAGACTGAGATAGTGACCAAGACATTTTATTGATGACTCATCATAATGAGTGATGACATGACCAAAATGGAATTGAACCATGAAATGGAGGAAGTAGCAACAGACCTAGACATACTAATGAGTGATCCAATTTTTATTACAAATCCTTTCGAAACCATAAAAATTTGACCTTAGACCCTATCAATTTTTTTGAAATGGTACATTTGATCACTGGTGACTGGGAGGAATGACACACACTAACAATTGAGATGAGCCAAAAAGTGAGGGAAGGGAAGCAACAACACATTTCTCACTAATGGCCTCATCAAGTTGATTGGTATGGATGCCCTTAGCCACTTAAGGTACCCTATATTATAGATTGATTTTATAGATATGGAAATGGAAACTTTCATTGAAAACACAAAATATAACCTCAACACAGCAAGAGGGAACACCGACCTCTAGTATTGGCAGTAGAGAAGGAAAAGAATAAATGGAAACCAAGGAAGAAGAGGAGGCAAAAGAAACAGAGGAAGAAGGAGCATAAATTAAGGAAGAACAAGGAGATAAACAAGTAGCAAAAAAAGAGAACCATGAGGAGACCTCAAAGCCTCAAGGGACAGGGAAATAAGTACATCAAACTAGTCTTTCTCTAAGACATACTGAGCAAGAAGTGGTTGCATCACTGGCCACATTGAGCACACCTACCAAGCCCAAAAGGAGGTAGCTAAGGAAATTCCCCCTATACTTCAAAACAAGGAAGAGCACCATGATAAGCCAAGGGAAGCCTCATCCTCCTACAAATGTCCCTATCATCGTAGAGGAGTCAACAAGAAAGAAGGAAGAAGTGGGACCTAGTTAGGGGAAGATTGAAGAAATTACTTCTCCTAGTATCAAAACCAAGAAACATGTGCTCCCTGTGAGAAGTCACACCACTAGGGAAATCACCTTTAAAAGGCTCAAGACACAAGTTTTCATGTTACCAGAAGAAAAAGAAGAGCTAGAGGAGGAAACAAGGTAGCTACAAGAGAAACATAGATTGCCACAGGAGTAACAAGAAGTGCTACAGGATGGAGAACCCCCTTTAAAGAAGGAAAAAAATGCCTCAAAGAGCTTCAATATCTCCATCCATAACCCAGTCTATATCTTAATACAAATTTGTTGAGGGAGGCAGGATTATACCTTAGAAATTCGCCATCCCACTCTTTTCCATGTTAGAGAAGGAAAGAGGCAGAACACATAGAGAGATGTAGATTACAAAATCCAAAAGTGTAAAGGATGTGGGTCTCATGGAGGAGATTCAAGTAAATGAGATGGGAAAATAATTGAATGATATTAAATTAAGATATTCAATCATGAGGGAACAAATACAGGTAGAAAACATTAGGTTAAGGGAGCAACTGCAAGAAAAAGAGACATAACTTGCCACCATGGCAAGTTTATCCATCAAAGTTGTACAATGACAGGAAACCATCCGTATCGTATATCATTTTCCTCAAAGAGCAGTCGATATAGTTTCAAATTAAGACACTGGCATGGTATGGTTCATTTCCTTTCCAAGACTACAGTAAATTCACTAACTTTTTCAAAAGGGAAAGTATTGGGGATAAAGCCAATCTAGTTGTGTTTTACATGTATAACCTAATCCTCACAGACATGAATTTTTGGGACACCAACTCAAGGTTGGGAGACATGAAATTAATGGAATTAGCCTTCTAGTTGACCCATAAGGAGATAATGGCTGACTAATTAAAAATGGTGATGGCAAAATAATAAAAAGAGCCCTTATATATCGGGGCAGAATTAGTGAGCCCCAAGGTTGTCATCAGCAACCACAATCTCATCTCCTCTAATCATGAATTGACTTCTAGGTACATAGCATCCCAAGAGAAATCGATCCCGCATTTTGAGGACACTTTTATGATGTTGGGGACTGAGTGTCTGTAAGCTTGTCAAAGAAGATGGTAGGCCTTGCCTCATAGTTTACATATCATAAATTATCACTCCCCAGAAAGACTAAGGAATGACATGGAGAAAACCACCTTATAAAAGAGGATCTTGAAAAGGCTAAAGATCATATGGATAGGCCTCAAAATAATTTCCCACTTACTATTCGTCTTACAGGAAGGAAAAAACCGAGAAGAGGAAAAAAATAATGGGAAGTCATAGAGGCAAATGAATGTTTCTATCCACAGGAAGGAACATCATTGAAAGTGCCTTGGGATGTCAAAGAGGCCGAAGACCATGCACATGTTAGCAGATGAGTTGGATGAAGGAGCTAAACCAATGCACCGATTGCAATGGAGGCAAGAGTTCACTTCAGCAAGATGTCACCATGAGGTGCATGCACATCATCGCGGATGTCCAAGCGTGGCATCAGCTCACCACTTTCACCATCACAAGCATGCCAAAGAATTGGTCTCATCACAATAGAACAAGTTTTAGTGATGTCTTGCATGACTTTCCCAAGCCATGTTTCCTCACATGAGTACATGTGCATTGTAATGAAACGCCATGTCAAGTGTAAGTCAAGTGTCAGTAGTTGGATGTAACAATCATAGAGTAGATGAAGATTCGTGAGGGTAGATGAATTGTCACAAAGGGGAATGTAAAGGGTCACCCCACCCTTTTCTATAAATAGCCCCTCATAACTCATTGCATAGGCTTTTGGTTAGCCAAGCTTCTGATAAGACTATATTGGAGAGAGCTTCGACAGTATTGTAATGCGCCTTGGATTCTACACTACACGACGCTAGTTCATCTCTTTGGAGGAGTAGGCAAAAGTGGCTATAACATTCCACTATTGGGGCTAGTGGGTTTACATGGATGTCTTGTAGGGTTTAAATTTACACTTATTTATGTAATAAGAGCCAACACGTTTTCATGCATATTTTGTTATTGAGTTGGATTTTTCCAGTTGCTATAGAAATGTATGTTGTTTAACTTATGTAGTTGTGTACGAACTATTTTGTACGTAATTGTAGGAATCTTGTTGCAGATGTGTTATTGGTTTAACCATCACTTTGAATTGCCAGCTAACTTGCTTTCCAGCTTGTGATGCATCTTCGCTCATGTGTTCCCTTCCCAGCTAAGTACTATTACAGGTTGACAAGGGGCACACTCATCTCAACCCCCATGTGTTAGAACCTCTCATGCATTGTGCTTGACTCACTGTAGTAGTCACACCCTTGTCATTGACAAAGTTATCTTACTTTCCTCTATGCGACATCATGGTCAAGGCATTACTATACGATCCATTGGTGGGACTCCTACACTAAACAGTTTGAGGTCTAAATGGGACTTCTTACTAGGGAGATCCCCTTACATGTTGGCAGATCCAACATTATCAACATTTTGGTACTATAAGGAGGGATAGATGAAAATATGAGTCCTCACATCTATTTTAAATATCTACATATCTATGATGACTCACTACCGAGCTGCTCTTCCATAATGTATGTCTTATGGAAATGATTTCATCATCCCGAAAAATATCTTAGATAACTTGTCTCATAAAACATTTGATGGTGGAGGCTATGTAAGGCACATGGTTGGCATTGTAGGCTCATGTGAAAGAAATGGATTCTTTGAATAATACATGAGCTGCGTTTTGTTCATCTACATGCTTCTAGGGCACCCAATGCACTAGTGTGCCACACTGCCTAAAAAATGTATTCATTCTCTTTCTTATCTAGCCATAGAGATAGACCATGCTTTCAATCACCTTAACTATAAAGCAATCAACAAAGAAATTCTGGAATTATGAAAAGCACCCGATGAATTCATTGAGCAGTGTCACACAGGATTTTCTAATATTACATACCGATTCTTGAAAGATGATATTGATTGGGAATTTCTTGATGGAAGATTTGAGTATCTTCTTCACATATCTAAACCCTGATTAACACACTTTGGTTATGGATTTGTACAATCACAGGTAGGCATAGTTGCTATCACAAGTGACTATCCACCTTCACCTCATCTAACAACTCTACCACTACAAAATGATGTGGGAAATCATGCACACACCTCTATTGAATTGTCACATCCTCCCACCCCACCTGTTCTCAAGATTTTCACAAAATTGGGTTACAAGCTTGTTGGTTATCATGTGCACTCGTTCCCTCGACCTTTGTCCTTACATTCCATTAATCCTCCAGATTGTATTGTATTGTGTTCTCCCATTCTAGACTCCTCACCTGTTGCGAACAAGGATCAAGCTGCCAACGTAGTTGGTGTTATGCAACCAACCTGCACCATCATTCATGATGAGCGTGTGTGGGAATCTAAATTAGAACCCACAGTGAAGGATGACTCCCTTCTAGTCGCACCTCATCCACTTTATCCTAACATCACTTGTGATTCTGCCACTATTTATGTCCCCTGTGAAAACTCATTTCCAGATGTTTCTACTTCCAATCATTCTTAGGACACCTTGGATGTCAATCTATCATTAAAGTTTAGAGAGGACACATGTTCCTTGGAACATCTGTTCAATCTGTCATTTATCTTTCTTGAAAATATAGAGGATGAACATCATTGCTTCTCATCTAACCCTCTACCTGATTCATCAAATCATAGGGATGTCGACAAGCATCCTGAATTTTCTGATCTTGGTTGTTGTGATCTATTGACTTCCTCATCTGATCATGATGTTGGTTCAACCATTGTTAATCTACCCAAGACACTGGTCTACAATTATCTATCTATCCATGAGGTCGAAACCCCACAGACTATCGAGGCACTTCAGCCCGAGCTGATGGTTATGTTAGGCCCTCATTGTCCTAAGGTTGGTTTCACTTCCGGTTAGGAAATTGTTCAAATTCTCAAGGATCCTCATCACTCTCTATTTTGCATTGAAGATAAACCAAATACCCATATTTTGCTTCCTCCACTCTAACTACACGATCCCATCGCTCATGCATTGGAGGAATCTTACACAGCAAGCACACATGCACAACACAAGTGGTCTACCTTTCTCACGTTCTTTCATGACACAATCAAGGGAATGCATACACTCAACATTTGCACACAGTGTAGCACAATACCATGGAAATTCCATATAATGCATGTCATGCGCTCTCACTCATCTTTGTTCTATGGATGCTTGTAAGCTCGGAGTGTGTTTGTCTTCACTGTTACATCATTCTTGTTTGCTGGTTCACACAACTGCCTTTTTCACAAACGATGTTTTCACCAACATAGGTCAACCAATGTGTTGGTGGCCATATTGGAATTATCACTTCACGTGAGATGACTCATGCACTGTTAGATTAGGAGTAGGAGTAGTGTTTTCTTCTCAATTGTTTTCTTGCACACTTGTTTTCTTACTTGCTTTGTTTGTTTGTTTGCTTTCTTCCTTTTTTGCTTACTTTCTTTTCTTTTGATTTTTCTTCTTCTCTTGCTTTACTTTGTTGTTTATTAGTTCACTTGTTTCATTTCATATGATAGTTTCGCATGAAACCATGTATGACTCTTGAAGCAAGCTGGGTAAAGTACAAGAGGCCTTATGCTGCTATCACTACTTGGTTATCTGTCATCTTGCCTCCATATAAAGAACTTGTTACTTTTAGTCCATGATACATCCAAGGAAAATACATATTGTTTGAAGTGAACCTTGGTGAAAACACAATGCTTGTGCGCTAAATAGTGTCACCTACTCTAGTCAATTGTTTTTGGGTTAACCTTTGTTAGGTCAGTCAAGTAGATTAAGGTGAGGGGGGAAACCTTAGTAGGCACGTGAGAGGTATAATAAACTAATTCTTTGCTGGAACAACCTCTTCTTCTCTCGATAAGTTGGGATCCCTATTTCGCCTCTGAAATGAATAAGTGCTATACACAATTACAAAAATGAAAAAAGTGAAAAAAGTTTTAAAAAATGAAAATGAATAAGGCGAAAGAATAGAAAGGCTTCCTGCGCTGAGAGGTGATGCAATTAAATCCACCGGGGTACTGACCAGGCTCGCTGGCAGCGTAGTGATGCTTGTGTTCCTATGTGACTCCATCGGGGTACTGTCTAGGCATGTTGTCAGTGGAGTAACACCAGAGATGAAACTAAGACTCTAACGACTATACTGCTTGTGCACCAATATACCCCTCAACCCCAATCGAAACAATTATGTTTCCTTGGTTTGCAATGTGTGTCAATCCACCAAGAGCTTGGCAGATGCTACATCTTACAACCAAGCTAGTGTGGAAACTAAGAGGAGCTGAGAACTGAACAATACCTCTAGAGGTGTTAGACTTGCTTTTCACAAACAAGATCCATTCAGAGAGCTAAAGTTCTACCAGTGTGTTGCTAAGTGTTGTAGTGGCTACACCCACTCTCCAAAATTTTCCCTTAGCTTCGTTTTGGAGCCTCCCTTCCAACCTTCACATAAGCTTGCCTTGCTTCATCAAGTTCACAAGCTTCAGTGTTTTTCTTGCACAAAGGCAGCCTAACGATCACAGCTCGATGAATTCCCCTCAAAGGTTGGTAACCCGGACTCGGTCCAGCTGTAGGTTGAGAAACTCCCCCAAGAAATTGCATAATTCTAGAGGATAACTGGCCTTCCCTCCAGAAATTCCACAATATTGACTGGTAGCCTACTGGGCTCTAGAATTGTGCAATTATGGTAGTCAACAATCACAGTGAAAATTGTGCAATTTTCTCTAGTAGGGCTAATCAGTCCAAATTTTGCACAAATCTAGGTAGCAGTCAACTGCTCTGCCCAGAAATTGCACAAGTCTCCAGGGTAGCCAACCCAGCTTCCAGTCAGAAATGCATATTTTCTCCCAGTAGTCGAGCAGTTTCTTGCATGTGCACTTGAGTTGACCAGTTCCCTCTAGGACTGACCAAAACTCACTTGCATGCATGGGATGCTTCTCCTAAGGTAGCACACAAATGAATTCCTTGTTTTAACAATATATGTTTAGCATTTGAAGGTTACATGCAAGGATCATTATCAAAAATCATCAACTAGATGTTGTAAAGCTGATTCCTCACATCAACCTTGTAGCACTAACATCCCACATCACATATAGGAGTTGTCAGCACATTCAACTCAACTGTTTTGGGGTAAGGCCTCTTTCCATGACTTGTGTTGCATTTATTTCACTTTTTGTGTTTTCTCTTGTGTGAGCACTATTTTCTTGATTTCAACAAGCGCTTGCTCTCGTTTACATGTATACTAGCTTTTCCTAGTGATATCACCAAGATTTGACCTCAGGCTAAAGGGAGACAATTCCAGGGTAACCACAAACTAAGCTTAACCTAGTAGCTAGCCCTACTAGGCCAGGAGAGGGCTCTATCCATAAGGATTTCAGTCAAGATGACTGGATTAGGTAAAGGATTTTAGGCTAGGTATAGTAGCACAAAACTTTTGATTGGATTTTGTAGGGGTTTTGCCAGATCAGGAGGAGCTGGGTAGTTTAGGTCTGGGAAATTAGCTCAGAAATGCAGGGTGTTCTATAGGGCAAGGTAGGCATAGGCTTTAGCACTTTAGGCTTAATGGTCTGAGCTGTTTAAGACTAATGAGGAGCTAAGAAGGGAATGTAACAATCATGGATCCTTCTCAAACAATAGAAAAAATGAAATATTGAATGATTTCCCAAGGCAGAGCACTAATACAATGGATTCTACTTATCAAACTTGATAACATTCAACAAGAAGCAATGACATAAATGATGACATACATAAAACATGTAAAAAAATGATTACAAAAGAAGGATCCGTGCTAAAACTCCATACCACAGGGATCCCATAAAAATAGCTGCAAATCTTATTAATCTCCTTGCCAAACTGCTTACAATGATGTACAATCAAGCCCTGAGAATCCAAGTGAGTCCAACCTCAACAAATATCTAATAAAATACATGATATAGGCATCAAAACAACCCATCCTAGTCTCAGGGATTGAATCCATGAGAGGAGGAGCAGTTGCACAACAAACTGAACTGAAACCTAAAGATGAGGGAGGTCAAACTGACTCATCCCTAAGATGATGGAAATTGATTCATTACATGCCACCTAGGCCATTTATCTGATGTATCTACCATAGGTAACCAAAATATACATTAATTACATCATGATTATACATTTCAACATTGAAAAGATCAAAATCCCATAGGTGAAAAATAAATTCTAGAAGAAACAGTGAAAAAATAGGCAATCTATCAATTGCATAGCGCCAGTGTCAAATGTGCAGTGCCTAAAGTGAGTGCACAATGCCAACCTCCAACTGATTTTTCACTACCTTCCTGACCTCCAAATCTATCTCATGATAGCTCATTGGAAATCTTGTCCTGTCTGGTTTCAAAAACTGCCCTTGGTTTCCAATTTGAGCTTGATTTGACCCTCCAAAATTGCAATCTTCCAAGACTACTCAAATGCACAGTGCCAGGCTCAAAAAACAGACAAAAAAAAGAAATTTTGGTGGTTTTTTCACCTTTTCACCTAGGAAATATGACTTTCACACCTGGAAACATGGTTTTTCTATATGTAAATGGCCCTCTAAATCCAATGGTGGTGGCCATTTCTCCAAAAAGTGCCTCAAAAAGGTGTGCAACACCCTAGGTGTTGCGCATTTGACCAGTGGACTAATAAATTAAATGCCTGAAAATCACAGAGTAGCTAGGAAATAAAAAACTAATCGAAGGCTCCTCAAAAATGGTTGTGATGGTTGACGTTGAAGGTGACTATGCCTGTCATGAAGCCTCCACCAGTAGGCTAAGTTTTTCCTTCTCTTCTTGGTGAGCTATGGCTTCAAGTTTTGCTTGAGCCCTTTTAAGCTTAGCTCTAGCAATCTTGTCCCTCATGGCATAGTGTTTGGCCATCCTCCTTTGCACCTCTACATCTCTAGTGGTTTTGGCCAACAACCCCTCAAGGTGAGTGTTAGCCCTCTCAAGCCAATACTCCCTATTCTCATTCATCATTTCACCCATTTTTTCATTCAAGGTAAGTTGATTTGCAAGTTGGGCTTCTTTTTCCTTCTCAAGCTCCAAATATCTCTTTAGGCCTCTAGTCCTAGGCCTTCTCCCGGGCACATCTTCCTCCATGGGCTCACCATATTCACCTAAAACTTCCTCAAGCTGCACCTTATCCTTTTCTACCTCCCTTTTCACCTTGATGAGCTAAACTGCCATAAGCTCATGCTTTGTCTCCAACTGCTTATTTTCCTATTTGTAATAAGATATGATCCATTTGGCTCTTTGCAGGTTCACCTACAACTCACCTATCATTGTCTTTTGCTCTTTGATGAGCATTCTAGTGGTTTTCTATTCACCCTCTTCATCTAAGTCCACTAGGTTAAAATCCTGCTCAGTTTCATGGAGGTGTTCTTCCTATTGTTGCATGTCTATTTTAGCCACCTTTTCATTTCCTTTGTGTACCTGTTTTGTTGATGACGAGAGAAAGGCCCCTTCCATAATATGTGGGGCAAACACTTGCCTCTTTCCTCTCTGATAAGTGTGCACCATGGTACCTGAACTAGTCCTTCCAGACTTGTTCCTTTGACCCTGATTGCATTAATTTTCTTTGCCACTGTCCTGTTTCCTATCAGGTGAAGGAATAGGTGCATGGGAAAGTGATAATGAAGGTGAGGGTGAATGTGATGATGATGGCATGTTTTGAACATTCTGAGTGGAAGTATGAGTGAAAATGGGGTTGGCAATGAATGTACTCCATGCAATGTTAAGCTCTTTAAGGTGATAACGAACTATGATCTTTATGAGAGAATGATGGAGTAGGCTTTTGATTTGATCTTTGGGTTCTCTCTTTTGGGCAATGTAAAACATTTTCTCCACACTCCTAAAAAGATAATAGGGTATATTAAGCATTTTGACCCTAGTGAAATGCATGAGGAATCTGATGTGATAAGAATAGACCCTAGAAAGTCTTTCCTCACATGAAAAATACTTCATAATAATCTTCATCATAGGTGCATATCTATCAAGGAGGTATGAGAAAGGAAAATAGCCCTTTCTTTCACGTCTGTATCTAGGTTTGATGTGTGGTTCATAGAAATGTGCTTCTATTTCACCCTACTTGAACCATTTTCCCCCAACTTCTGGAATCTCGGTGGTAGCTAATATGGCGGCAGTAGACAATGTGAAGGTTATGCCTGCAAGAGTGACCTGAGTGTCTTGAATTCCAGTGATGAAAAGCTTAGTCAACTCAGGGTGGTACTAAACTGCTTGGACCTATTCACAAAACTCAAAACACCCTAACCATTTGAAGGATGTCATAGTCATGGGAGAGGCTAGAAGCTCTTTGAGATCTGTGGGCTCAAACCTTTGTATGTTCACTCCTTTATGAGGTGTTCTCTTCTATATGTTTCCCTCTGCGTCTGATCCCTATTCCTCACTGTGTAGTCTATACTCCTCATCAGCCATGATTTTTTTTTTATGAAACCATAAGTGGTAAGCAGGGGAATACAGGGGTGGAGGGAGGAAGAAGAAAGGAAAGGGTAGATGGGAGGAAATGAGGGTCTGATAGGGTAGGGATAGAAACTTTTGAGGGGGAATATGGAGGGTATATTGGGTGTTTTTGGGAGAAATGGAGAACTTGCTTGTGAAAACTAGGGCTTAGGATAAAGGCTACGGTTTGAAGTGAGAAACTAACCACATATGGTTTTCATTCATTAAGAATGAATTAAATAGCCTTGATGAGAGGGAAATGGCAATACTTACTTGATTTAGGGCTTAGGAGAGATTTTGCAAGCCTGAAGACTGAAGAAGTGTAAAACTGGTCAACTGCACAGCGGATGAAGGGAGTGGGAAACACCTGAAGGGAACGCGCAACACCTATCTAATGCGTAGCACTTGAAGGGAACGCGCAACACATGTCAAATGTGCATTTCCTAAAGAGAACGCGCATCACCAAGAGGAAACGTGAAGCACCTGCTCCATTTTCACAATTTTTCCTTGAAATCACCCAAAACGGAGCTCTGGTTTGTTCAATGCCTATTTAGAGGTAAATAAAGGGCAAGAAGATATTTATAGGCCTTTGAATTTAATCTTTAGCTCCTCAAACCCCTTTTTCTAATGTTTTTTTGCCTTTTATCACTTTCACCATTTAAACTCTGTTTTGATTATTTTTCTTCTTTGTGCTTTTGCAGGTGGACAAATGCTCAACTTAACTTGGTTTTTGCAGTGCTAGTGTGTCTTACAACAAGGAGAAATATTCTAATACAACTGAGATCCATTATTACATATAGAAACTTAAAATTACATAAGAAATACAATAAATTCAAAATACTATGTTTTCACCTCAAAAACATGTTTTTGAGGTGAAAACTACATTAGGTTCCAAAATTAAAAATTTCAGTAGTTGTGACTTTCAATCCATCATGCTTGATTTATTGATCATCCTCATACCCTTGCTAACCTTTATTTACACTATGAAATTAGTTTCTTGACCTTGGTGATGAAACCCTAGACATAATGAAATCATGCCCTATGACCTAATGAAATGAACTACAGATTAATTATGAAACCATGATTGTAGACAAACTAAAGAAGGATCAACAAGTATAGTCCTTGAGAGAAAGATTTTCTGAAGAGAAAAAAACCATCAGTGGATCAGTATATCATGACCTAATGGAATGATGCAAAAATTTTAGTATGCGACTCCTAAAATGCATATGCAAAGAGTCAATTTTGATCCCTGATGGAAGTATGTAGATAATGACACTAACATTCACCTTATTGGGGATGGTATCTCCTTGGAAGTGTCAAGAACACCGTATATCAAGTGCCTCATCCATTGGGAAATATGGTCAAAACCCAAAAAACAAAATGAAACATGACTCAATACAACAGAACACTAACTCTCAACCAAACTGACTATAAACCAACTCAGACTTGACACTAATCATTTAAAATTTATAGTCTTCACTTCGGGCCCTAAGCTCAAATGACAGTGTACTTGAAAACTTGCAAGGAAAATCAAAATGGTATATACATTGAAAGGGACATAATTTCAAGGAAGCACCTCAAACGTAGTAATGCTTAATGAGCCTACCATTCACTAGCCCTCCTAAACAATCCTGACCATCCATCTCCTTGAGTAGAAAATCATTTTGTCATCTATATGCTAAGATCTTATATGGTCCTTTCCATAGGTTGTCAAACTTAACATGCTTTCATTTTTCCTCATTTAGTGCGTCCCACAACAGCACTACATCCTCTAGCTGAAACTTTTCTGCTTTGGTTTTGCGGTCATAAATGTTCTTTATCTTTTCTTGTAACCCGAAAGTGTTTTGAGAGACTCGATCCCTTGTTTGCTAAAGGTGGATAATTTGATTAATCATTCACTAAATGTCATCCCCTTCACTTCTAGCTTCCTGTAGTAATCTCATGACCGAGACTACAAGTGACGTAGGAAATACTGTATCAGTACCATAAACCAACTCAAATGGTGACATACCTATGGATTTCTTTCTGCTCACTCTATCAGTCCACAAGGAATT
Source organism: Pinus taeda (assembly GCA_000404065.3). Classification (NCBI taxonomy): domain Eukaryota; kingdom Viridiplantae; phylum Streptophyta; class Pinopsida; order Pinales; family Pinaceae; genus Pinus; species Pinus taeda. The sequence goes on from APFE031489767.1 coordinate 20,089, forward strand.
GACCAACTTTCGATGCCAATTCTTCTTATTTTCTTCCAAAATTTTCTTGATTATATTCACCAAGGACTTATTTGATGACTCGGCCAATCCGTTGCCCTGTGGATAGTATGCTGTGGAATGACGCAATGTAATATTGTACTTATTACAAAACTCCACCATCTTCTTGGAATTAAATGTCACTGCATTATCTGTTATGATATTGTGAGGGCAACCAAAATGAGACAAGATATTATATTCTAAAAATTGAATAATTACCATATTCTTGGCCTGCCTTGTCGAAATGGCCTCAATCCACTTGGTGATGTAACTGGTAGCTGTCAAGATCCATCGATCTTGTGCTGATGATATAGGATGGATTTCCCCTATGAAATCAAGTCACCATTGTTGGAAAGGTGCATTTACTTCTACTGGTTTAAAAGGAAGTGGAAGCAACTTCCTTTTTCCTTGAAAATTAGGGCATTCATGGCAGTTCATCACTGTTTTATACAAATCTATAAAAAAAGTCGACCAATAGTATCCTGCTCTCAACACTTTGTTAGCTATTGTTTTCCAAAACAAATGACCACCACAATCACCTTTATGAAAATCATGCATCACCTGCTAATCTTTGTCTTCAACCAAACAATTAAGAAGAACCCCTCCCAGATCTTTCTAATAAAAAGCATTATTGAAAATGCAGAATTTAGCTGATTTGAGTTTTAGTGATCTACCTTTTCTCCTTGACATTCTAGGAGGTGGTGAAATACACTGAAGAACATAAACTATATCAAAATACCATGGTGATTGAAGAAACATTTCTGAAACTTGAATGAGTGAGCCATCATCCTCATCCTCCGACATTGCTGCAATAAGATTTATGTCCAGAGCATGAAAATTTGATTCTTCCATCAGTTTTGCTAAGCCTTCTCCATTGATCATTTTAGTGGGTTTAATCTCCATATCATATTCCAACATTGGTACTATCCAGTTACCTCTTCCTCCCTCCGGATTAGTTTGCATCAAAACATTTTCACCGCTGCATTAGAAACATATGCTATGGTATGTGAATGCAGAATGTACACTCTGAAATCCTTAAATGCTTTTATGAGAGCCAGTGCTTGTTTTTCAATGATATTGTACCACAAGGCAGCATCTCGAATAGTCCTATTGAAAAAAACAATGGGTTTCTCAATCTAATCCCTCTTTTGCATCAATACTGCAGCCATGGTGTGCTCGAATGCAAATGAAAATATAATGAAATCTTGAGTGTAATTAGGACTAATGAAGACTGGATCTCTGGTCAAAGAAAACTTTACCAAATTGAATGACTTCATGGCATCCTTGGTCCATTTTACAATGATGTCCTTTTTCAACATATTAGTCATTTCGCATAAATGTTTTGCTAAATTGGATATAAATCTATGTAAGAAGTTCATCTTACCATTGAATGCCTGAATATCCTTTTTGTTGCATGGAAAATCTATATGCTGAATTGCCACCACTCTTGAAGGATCAATGTAGATACCATCTTTAGAAATGATATGACCAAGGAGATTGCCCTTGTCCATGGAAAAAATACGGTTCTTCGGGTTAAGAGAAATCCTAAACTTTCTACATCTCTGAAAGAAAATCCTCAAGTGGTGCAAGTGTTCATCATCAGAACCAGAAAATATCATCAAATCATCTAAATAAAAAACTAAAAGTACAACCTTCTCATTAGCAAAAGCGATTTTCATTTCTCCCTGAAAGGTGGCTTCGACATTCTTCAATCCAAATGGCATTTTATTATACTGAAAAGTTCCCCAAGTCATTGTGAAAGCAGTTTTGTCTTGGTCTTTTTTATGCACCAAGATATGATTGTAGCCTGAGTAACCATCGAGTAGTGACATCCGTGATGCTCCAACTACTCTTTGCTATTATATACCTAGGGGGGGTAATATGGGGTACTGAGGGAGGTACCCAAGGTAATAATGTAATAATGGGATGGGCCATAGTAATAAATAAGGTGGTTAACCCATGTCATGTAAGGGACCACAAGTAATTAAAAATAATGTAATGGGGCCACGGTATTAGTTGATGGTATGAGGAAACCATGGCAATGATGCATGGTATTGTATGTATGAGGCCTATATAGAGGCTAGAGACTCCACATGGAGAGATATGAAGAGAAGTATTCTTGTAT
>APFE031489767.1:29801-42861 GCA_000404065.3 Pinus taeda
ATGATGGATGACAGATATTTTGTAGGTGAATGGTTTATTTGCACAGACCTCTTGAACACATAATGACACTGCAGATGGCTTGGTGACAGTTGACCCAAAGCTAATACCCGGAAACTGGCTGAAGACTTTCAATGTGGCTCAATGTGGCTTGATTAACTGTTAGGTAAAGGATTTCCCAACCTAGGTGAATAAAAGTGTCATGTTCAATAGTGATGGAAAGTTTTTCAAACACAAAGTATAACAAACAGGTTCATTTTTCTCTCTTTTGCCCCACCATTTCTGGCAAGTACCTCTTTATTTTTGACAAGCTTGAGGAGGATAACATTTGCTTGGTTATAAGCTCATCCTTCGGATGAGTCCAACTTAGTTTAGATTCGAACCTTAAGAAGGAGTCGTCCATTCCTGTTTGTAATTGAACAGGTCCTTTACTGTTAAATTTTAACAAGTCCAGTATAGGAAAAACTCGGCGTTTTTCAATTTTAGGGAGTCAGAAGAAAAACTTAAGAAAACTCCATGGTTGTCCTTTTTCGTAAATTTGTGTCTCCCAAGCCCGAAAAATTACAAAATAATTCTTGAGAGAACTGCTTGATCATTATGACCAAGGAGTACTTTTCATAATTAGTGCCTTCAATCTGAAAAAGTAAAAAAGCGATCGAAAACACGTCGTTTTATTACCAATATCGAACTTGAAACAACAAAAGTCTGGAAATCTTTTCATGTTTATACGGTCAGAAAAGAGCTGTAAGAGGAATGTCTTTTTAATTCCATTTTAACAAGTCTAAAATGAAAAACTCAGCAATCTTTTCATATTTTACGAGTCAGAAAAGAGCTTAAAGAGGACACCTATGTATTTTTTGTTGAAAATGACCACTTTCACCTGAATACCCGATATTCTACACAAAAACTGCAAACATTACTCATATTTGTTTTAAAAATAATAAAAATGCACCAAAAGTGACCTTTTCAAAGTGAAAAAATAAATAAATTAAATTTATTTATTCAAAAAATCTTATAAAAGGGCTTTTACAAGTTCATTTTTACCGTTTGGTTTTGGAGTAAAAAGTAAGCGCTTTCGGTAAGAAAAATTCCTGTGGAGATTGCAAAAATTCTGACCGCTAGAATCGAGAACCATCTTCTCCAGGTAATCCACATTTTCCATGACTTGCATTTCATTTGTTTAAAATTTTGTTTTAGGGTTTAAAAATTGATTTTTAGAGGAAAATTAGGGCAAAAAATCGCCCGCGGCAGTTGCACAGGGCCGCCATGTGGCCCCTGCACACCCCGATTTTTCTGTGCACAGAGAAAATTCAGGGTGCTGCACCTGTCCTTAAGGAGAAGTGCGCACCTACGCACTGTCTCTAAAAGGATTGGTGCGAACCCCGGGGAACACGGATTTTAAACCCTAAATTCTTCATTTTTGCCCCATAGATTTTGAAATGAAATGTTCTAAACCACCTATTTTGCAATGTACGTACACAAGATGCTTGTTTTGTGGGAAAGATAGCACAAGGATGTGGATCAAGCTGCATTACTCCATCCACCTTCATTACAGGCATTGAGAGCATGCAGGCTATTCAAATTTTGGACCATACCTGGCATGAGGGCACAGGTAGACTTTCTACAATGGTTGGTGAACAGGTCGAGCACACAGGACCAGTGTTTCATTATTGGTGGCAACTGGCTCGAAATTAAGCCGGATGACATATACATTTTGACTGGCTTGCTCAAGAGAGGCGAGGAATTATCTCTGTTCGGATCTAGGCCAAGTGGCCAATCTGTCGCTAGTCTCCTACTAGAGTTTTGTAATAACCAGACTCTGGACAAACGGATATATGTTAAAACCATCTCCCATCCTGAACTAAAGGTGATCACCTTTACTGTTACCAGACTCTACGGGAGTGTAGCATTGCATCTAGCTACAGGTTCCCAGATGCGCATGGCAGTAGACTGCTTCCTAAGCATCATCTTCAACTGGTGCGATGCTATATTGGCCAATGTGAAGGGCCAATTGACTAGGGTGAAGAACGGACAGCTAAAGAACTTTGGATATGGTTATTTAGTTGTCAGCTTTGCCCTAGAGAGGGTACCTATGCTGGTTCAACAACAACTTACTGTTGAGGCTGGACTTCCTCGAGATCCTAGGGTTATGCGATGGGTTGCAGTCATGGCCCGCAATCCTGGGGAGGGTACCGAGGTTGTTTGATTCACACTCGAGTATTTTTGCTGGTTAGAGAACCAAATCTTTGTGATTCAAGATTTTCCATATGTTGAGATGGATTATCGTGGTGATCCCGACATGTCTCTTCCGCCAGAAGAGCAATGGGATAATAGAAGTAAAATTGTTTTCAACATTTTCAATGATATATGTTTTTTTGTTTTTAAATCATCCCAAAACTAATAGTAAATTTTTTTTAAATGCAGATGTGGATCCACGGCGACTAGCTGCTCTCCAACCCTATGATCGAAGACAGCCAGCTGCCGAAGCGCCGGCCCCACAGGACCGATCAGCAGAGACCTTGGCTGAATTGGAGGGTCATCTAGAGCGCTTGACCATAGATATTATGGAGACCAGCATAGATGAAATTCCTCTTAGACTTCAACGCTATGTGATTGGGGTCCCACGACCTTTTAGGAGGTTCCTTTGTAGGGTGGCCTGAGCAGTGGTGTCTTATCGTGATCATCACCAGTGATAAGATGATTGCCTTGTAGACTCATTTTTTGTACTTTTTATGCTATCGTTTTTGCCGATCATAAGGTCTTTTTCAACCTATGATCGAGGAAGATGTATATTTTGACACACTCCTATGCTATGCTATATTACTATTTTTGGTTATCTTGCAAAACATGTTATGGGATGTTTTTAAATTTACTATTTGATTTAATGCAAATGTCTATTTAACATTCAAGAAGCAACTGCATCTGCGAATGTATTTAAATATCTTGGAATGTGTTGATATTCGATGTAATGAAATTCTCGTTCCAAGAGAAGGAGTCTCAAAAATAATCGTAATAAAACTAGATTTCTTATGGCATAAACTCTATTAAGCTGTAATACAACGAGTTCCGAATCTAAATTAACAATCAAACTCCAAATTCCAAATGAAATGGATTCAGATAATAACTCAATCACTGCAATGTATTCTGCAATGTTGTTTGTTGCTTGATCGAGGCTTACCCCATGCATAGATACTAACTCGTCAGAGGGCGAATAGATAACGCAAGCCACAGAAGAGATGTTCCGTGTACTATGACAAGTGCCATCAGCAAAACCGATGTATGTTTGGAGAGGCGTTGACATTTGCAATATCAAGAGTAAAATCAAGATAAGCAAGAACAATAATGAAAAACACTCTATAAAGTATAGCACGCATTCCTAATCTAAAAGCACACCAAACTTAGAAAGAAACTAGCCTAAAAAATCTCCACACTAATATTTTAAGCATAATATCGCTTTAGATAAAGCCCATTCCTAGGTTTACCTAAAGAGACACTGTCCAAATCTTCTAACTCATAGGCCCCTTTTTCCAGCTTTTTCTTGACAATATATGGACCATGCCACATGGGTACAAATTTGCTAGCCCCTAGCTTATCATTTGCTTGATCATAAAGTAAGACTAGGTCTCCTTTTGAAAAATTGTGGGGTGTAACATTCTGATCATACTGAGCTTTAATCCTTTTCGCATTAGATTCAACAGCTAATGCAGCATTACGTCGATTCTCATCTAATTGGGCTAAGCATAATAAACATTTTTCCTCTTCGGAAGTGGCTGGTAATAATTGTATGGAAATTTGTAATGACGGGATTTCGCATTCAATGGCTAATACTGCCTCTAAACCGTAAACCAGTTGAAAGGGAGTAAAACTTGTTGATGTTTTGACTGAGGTTTGGTATGCCCAAAGTGCTGAAAATAACATGTTATGCAAATTCGACCTATGAATCCCGATGATTCGTCAGATCATGGTGACCAGAAGTTTGTTGATTGCTTCAATCAGACCATTTGCCTGTGGGTAATATGGTGTGGAACTATCATGACGCAGGCCAAGCTGATCTGTAAGTTCAGTCATGATGATGTTTTGAAAATGACTCCCGTGGTCTGTGATAATCGCTTGAGGAACACAAAATCTAGCAATTATATGATTGAAAACAAAAATCGCAGCAGTTTTTCCGTCTGCTGAAATTGTAGGCATCACCTCGGCCCACTTGGTAAAATAATTTACCGCAAGGATGATATATGCATGCCCCCCGGCCGAGTGAGGATTACATGTAATAAAATCGATACCGCATTTTGCGAAAGGACCAACGACAATAGGTTGGAGAGGAGCAGGTGGACCGTGCATCTTACGATAAAAAATTTGGCAATTATGGCATTTCTAGACTGTAGCAATACAATCTTTGAATAAGGACGGCCAGAAATAGCCAACGCGCAAGATCTTTGGGCTGTGGCATACCCAAACATATGACTGCCACATGCTCCAGAGTGACAGTCATTAAGAACCTTTTCAGCCTCGTCATGAGTAAGACAATGGCGGAAAACAGAATCCACCCCACGACGATAAAGAGTATCTCCAATAATAGTGTAAGGTTGGGATTGGAAACGTATTTTCTGGTGCTGAGATCATGAAATATTAGGCCGAAAATATTGGGTCTAGAGATAGACAATGATATCTCCATACCATGGATTAACAGTGCTGATAAGGAACAAGGATTCGTCCGCAATGGGTTCTTCCGCCACATGTTTGGTATCAGCACGAGGGAAGTCACACATCAATTCCGCAAAGACCAAAGACTTCTTTGACTTGGCCTTCTCAAATTCCAAGTTAAATTCTTGCAAGATGACAATCCATTTGGAATACTTTCCCCCTAGCAATTGTTTAGTCAAAATGTATTGCATAGGGTTACAGTCAGAAATGACTGTGGTTTTGTGTAACAAAATGTAATGATGAAATCGCTGAACAGCTTGGACTACTGCTAAGGCCAGTTTCTCCACATGTAAATATTTGAACTCAGTTGGAGTTAGATTCCGAATAAGATAATAGATCACATGTTCACTTTCGACTTCATCATATTGAACTAAAACCATCTCAGTGGTGGAATGGGAAGCGACGAGGTACAAGAAGTAATCTTGGTTGTAGTTGTGAGGATGCAATAATGGCACATTGGTCAATGCATGTTTAAGTGCATCGAAAGATTTGTCAGCTATCTCGTCCCAAAAGAACGGAGTGTTCTATTTCAACAACCAGGTAAAACCTTTTGTAATCTCGGCATAGTTAGGAATGAAACGACGTAAAACATTTACTTTCCCTTGCAAACTCTGGAGTAGGAAAAGAGTCGAAGGAGGTGGTAACTTGACGATGGCTTTGACCTTCGAAGGATCGACACAAATGTTGGCTTTGGATACAACAAATCCTAGTAAATGACCCGTTTCTATACAGAAAACGCACTTGTGCGGATTCAGCCTAATCCGATAATGCCTACATCTCATAAAAATTGCTCATAAATGAGTGAGATGGTCGGCTCTATGTAAAGAATGGGCTGATAAATCATCGAGATAAGGCTGCACAATGTGCTTGATGTCATGAAATGCATAAGACATAGCCCTTTGAAAAGTTGCTCTGGCGTTCTTCAATCCAAAAGGTAACTTGCAATAAGAAAATGTCCCCCATGGACAGATGAATGTCGTTTTTTGTTGATCGGTAGCTAGAATTTTAATTTGATTGTAACCGGAAAAGCCATCCATAAAGGAGAAAATTTCACTGCCGGCACAATCATCGATAATTTGATCGATATAGGGTGTGGGATAATTGTCCTTGGGACAAGCATGATTGATATCCCTATAGTCAATATGTATTCTTATTGTCCCTTGTTTTTTAGTAACTGGAACAATATTCGATACCCACTATGTCAAGGGAATTGGATAAATGAAACCTGCTTTAAGTAAATTCTCAACTTCTCTTTTGATGGCAGCAGCTTTTCGTGGGTGTATCTGACGCAGCCGTTGCCGGGCGAGTTTAGCATCCGGGTAGGTTTTGATCTCATGAACAATGATTGAAGGATCAATTCCTAGCATTTCCTCATAGGACCAGGCAAACACGTCATGGAATTCTTGAAATAGGGCTTTATATGTTTTGACTTCAGTGTCCATACAAGAAACACCTATGTGAATGTTTTGAACAATCCCAGGGTTGACTGAAATGTCGATAGGAACCGTTCGAGAAATATTAGCTAAATTTTGTTCAGAATCAGGGTGTTGCAATGGATTCTGCAGTTCTTTGACATATTCAACAGTAAAAATAGATGAAAAATCATTTTCAAAATGATCAATCTCAGGTAAAGACGAAGATCGATGATGAAGATCTTCCCATGGTAACGCATCAACAGACAACAGTTGCCGAATTTGTTCATCGGTGTGAATGGTTTCATAAACGTTTGTTGAATCTCAGGTTGAGATTGAAAGTGATTTTCCATGGATCTCATTCACTAGATCAATATTGGTTGAACTTGAGTCGGAAAATGACTGTACGGCCTGATAAGCAACTTCAAAGGGACTCAAAGGCATGCCATCACCAGAAGAGTCCACCTCGGAATCAAATGGAACGATCCAAGGATCGTCAAGAACAATAGATTCTGACAAAATCATATGAATAGTCACGAAAGGAGAGAGTACGTTGGGAGGAGGAAATGAAAAAGTTCCGAGTAAACCTGAATCTTTAACTAATCCTACCCCAACATCCTTATAAGGGATAGCGGTTTTACCAACATGTTGAATACTCTCAGCAGAGGATGGGTCGGACGAAAAGTAAGTTAAATGATCTATTGTAATGATCTTTCCATTATGTGGAAACTTAATGAGCCAAAAGACCGATGAAACAACAGTAGTCATGGCGTAAGACCAGCTATGACCCAAAAGAAGGTTGTAATCCAGAGGGGCATCAACCACCTCCACATCTAGATTAACAGTTTTTCCTTCAACCCCTATAGGTAACTCCTGCAAAATGCCATAAGGATGAAACCCTCATCCATCAAAGGCCTTCAGAATCGTCGAAGATTGATTAAGTGTAGGAGAACCAAGGGTTTTCCAACACTGTATCGACATAATACACGTTGAAGCTCACTCATTAATCACAGTCCTAAAGCAAGGTCTGTTTCTAGCTAACACTGGAGTTCGGGAAGCCATTTGATGAGGTAAACGAGATGTACTATTTTCTAAATCGAAGACTATGAGGTTTGAGTCCTGAAGATCAACAGCTCCTATTGCCGACAATAGCATTTTACGCTATGCTGGACAAGACTGTAGCACCTCTAAAGCCGACATTGCTGAAGGGGAAACAATTAAATCTTCAACAATGCTATATTTCTGAGCAGCTCTCGCATGTGGATTGAAAGCTGACTTTCAAACTATACCCTTAGTAGGCAATTTGATTACTAAGTCAGGATTAGGTTTCTCGATCTATAGTGGATCGGAACCGAACGGAGCTGAGGTTGATGGATTGGAATTAGAAGATTTTGCTTCCTTACCACCAATAAGACCCTTACTTCCATAATCTTGCGATTGTGTCACAATCCTTACATGTGACATCATCATTATGGGCTCTTCCGAGACACTAGAGGAAAAACCTATCATCTTACCGTCTTGATTCAGAAAAGGATCCTTCGAAACAGCAGGTGATTGCGAACCTTTGATGATTTTCGCAACCTCGGCATGATGTGGACAATCTCTTGTAAAATTCTCCTCATCGCAGATGAGACAAGGATAGCGAGGTTTACGTTTCTCATCAGTAGATTTAGGTTTATCGGATTTCTCCTTTGAGTTTTTCTTATTCTTCTTCTTTCCTTTCTTCTTACCGTTAGATTTTGATTTGGTTGTAGATGATTCTACGACATGGACATCGGCAAAAACTTTAGTTGAAGACTCTCCCTTTGGGAAATCTGGTAAAGTTATGATAGGAGAAGAATCCTTGGAGGATTTCTTCTTACTCTTGGTATTAATAGTACCAATCATACCGTCAGCGGCATGAGACCCTAAGGGAGGTGCAGTTATTTGATTTTGTTTTGGAAGGTCAAGGATTTTCTCGTATAAAGTACCTGACTACGTATAAACTAAGTCAAGGTACTGAGCTTGAGCACTTAATTTCTCTTCACTAACTACTCCTGCCTTGGCTACATCTTCAGTTATTTTAGGTAATAACAATTTTACAAACCATTCTGCAAAAATTTGGTCCGGGATAAAAACTTTCACTAAACGACGTCGATGTCACCATTCATGAATATGGTCTGAAATATATGTGGACGTTGACTATTTTAATGAATTTAATAATTCTGTTCCATTTTCATATCCGACTGGCAGCTGAAAATAAGTAAGGAAGTGGCTAACTGACTAAAATTGTAAAAATAGCCTTGTGGCAACTCAATGTACCACTTGGCTGCAAGGCCAATCAAAGTGCATCAAAAAGGATGAAGACGAATTGAAACATCTATAATGGAATTCGATGCACACCAGAGATGGTAATTCATCACATGATTAGATGGGTCTTCTCTTGACTTCCCCTCAAACTTTGGGATATCACTGGGCAACTTATTCGGCATTGGCGGCAAAAATGGAAGATAATTAATGGGATCATTTGTAAGGCGCGACAAGTCAGGTAAATCCAAAGTTTCTATAAACGGTAACTGATGGTTTAGATCCCAAAAACTTGGGGTCATAAGACCAGCCCCAGGAGGAGGATATCCATGATAACTTGGTATCGGATTTGCATTTGGGATATTATATCCTCCTAGAAAACCAGGATTAACCAGACCATACTGGGGTTGTTGAGGTTGTTGATAAGTATACCCAAGGTATGGTTGATACTAATAAGCCAGGTTTTGCACAGCAGGGCCAAATTGGTACTGCCCCTGGTACGGTTGATAAGTAAATTGGGGTTGACTTGTGACAACCGTACTACGCCCAGGTTGTCCTATAGGCATCGAAACCGGAGTCTGGATTGTAGGTCCAGACTGAGGTAAAGAGGCCTAAGGAGTTGATACAAGATTAGTAGAAACTGGAGCTGCTGATACTCCAGAAATAGGTGGAGTGGATTGAATAGAGGCCGCAGTAGCTGCAGCAGACGTTTGGGACAGAGTTCAAGGTAAACTAGGCCCAGACTGATGAGCTACCCCAGGTGTAGAAGTTTGAGTAGTAGGCTGGACAGGTTGCTGGGGTGAACCAGAAATCCAAGACTGTCTAGATTGAGATGACAACTGCACACTGGGTTGTGGAGTCTGTTGATCCCACACCACGTTCATTCCGGGGTATGGACCCATAACAGGTTGAGCATATTGAGGACCAAAACCAGGTTGAGTGTAAGGTTGATAATTATATGGTACATTTCCCAGTCCTTGAACAAATGATTGACCTGAAGGTGGTTGGAAACCTTGAGGTTGGTATTGCCCTTGAGGTTGGTACTAACCTTGAGGTCGGTACTGACCTTGCGGTTGGTACTGACCTTGAGGCTAGTACTTACCTTGAGGCACATATTGATACTGGAGTTGACCTTGAGGTACATATTGGTACTGGGGTTGACCTTGAGGAAAATATTGTCCCGTAGGGATGTACTGTCCTTGAGCTTGCCCCCCAGGCAGTAATGGACTACCTTGAGGTTGCCCTCCAAGCGATATTTGAGTACCTTGTGGCTACCCCCCAGGTGGTATTGAACACCTTGAGGTTACGGATTAGGAGTAGTACCAGACATCATAAGAATCTCTTCGACACTTAACAGTTTAGTTCCACTATTACCAGGAGATACTACATATTCGTTGGGTTGAGGAGATGCTCTTGAAAACATACCAGATAAAGACTGATACCCATGAGGAACAAAAGGACCGCGTATAAAAAGTTTCTGGCATTTGAGAAAACAAGGATGACTGTCTCAACATATTCAAAGGAGGATAATAACCTCTGGGTGTTGGATGGAAAGGAAATCGAGGTGGTGAAGACGCGAGACCTGGATTTTCTAAAAAATTAGTCAACAAAATATACCAAGCGTCACCTCTAATGGGACTGTAGAAAATGGATTCACGCTCCCTAAGTTCGATAGCTGGTTGATTTTTAGGGATGCTTATACCTTCATTCAGACTTAGAATTTCTTCTATGGAAATGAGTCCAGAAGGAAGATTCTCGATAATGATATTTTCTACCTTGGGTGAACTAGGACCACTAGAAGCAGGAGAAGAAAATCCTGAAGATGGAGTAGCAACAGGTTCAGTCTCAGGTTCAAAGATTTCAGGTTCTTTGGCTAATGAGCTAGTAGGAGTGATACTACCAGTCACCTAGGAAAATGAAATCGATTCAAAAATATGTTCTATTGCTTGAACTAGATGATCATGATGTATGATTAACGAAGACTCTCCGGCCTCTAGTGAACCAACTCTACTTTCACTAGGTGTGACAAGAGCTCGTAGCCCGTCAAGTTGATTTGGTGTAAATTTGGGAGGTTTCCCCTGAAGTCCACGGGATTGTCTCAGTAATTCAACCACGATTAATTATTTAATTACTTCGCACAAAAACAAAGAAAATCTCAAGAAAACCACCTAAAGTCTTTAAAAAACCAAACAATTTGAAGCACACTCCTAATAAATCTAGGAGATAAAACCACACGCAAACAATATCTTTCTGGATCGAAAACACTAGTTGGTGATGAAATCCAACGTCGCAGAATTCAATATAGAAATGGCGGTTGGAACAGTTACCGTGACAACCTACTTAATGAAACAGACTGGCACACGTTTCTCCACTATAACCGCCTCGAATGAATATAACCCACCAGAGAGTCCAAGTGAGTCTAGTCGACGTCTGCTCCAGGTACAATGGGATCTTCCCTCCACCGTCACCTAGGAAAGAATCCTAAAGATTATGGCCACTAAGGTCACCAACAGAAACAAATATACCTGGGGGAACATTCTATGATCCGATACGCACGCAAGGGCAAAGTAACAAGTTTAATCCCCTTGAAGGCTCCTTGACATAATCCAAGGTTTACTAACAAGTGAGCCCAGGCTCCTCGACAATGGTCAATCTGAGGTTTACGGTTTTTAATACATGAATATCTTATATCGTTCCGAATGAGGAAGGATTGATTCCCACACTGGTTCAGATATGATCTCGTGCTTCTCCTTTAAGAGGAGCTTTCCCAGAGCATAGATGTAACAATTGGAATTCCTCCCTACCCCAAGATCGACTACTTGTTTGTTTAAACTATCTTGGAGAGTTAATTACTCCCTACTCCAAGATACTAGCCTAAGCTATGTTGGTGAAAAGAGCCCTAGAAAATAAAAATATTGCTAGATGGATTTTAATTAAGCGTTAATTTTATTGTTTGTTTCTTAAGTCAATGGGTGCAGAGATGAAACTTTATGGTATGAAGACTCGACTCCAAAACACTAAAAAATGCACCTAATATGATAACAATTCCTTTTCCTTTTCAATGAATTTCTAGCTAAGGAAGAGTCGAAAATGCAATGCTTTGAAAATCAAATCTTTCTCTTAACATACAACTGAAAGGAAAACTTTTTGTATTTTTCAAAGAACTTTTTAAAAAACGAGACTACTAATCACGCTCACGGAAAATCCCTTTGCTTTTCAACAATGAAAAACTACAAGAACAAACTATTATTTTAAGAGAGCTTTTAAGATTTCAAAAAACTATTGAAAACAAAATTTTCAACAAGCTTCTATAATTTCTATGAAAAACTCAAAACTATAATCTAATCTTGAGATCTAAACGAAAAATGGATTGAAAAGAAACTTGAAATGTTTTTGAGGATGCTTAACTTAGTCTTTCAGCTGACTAAGGATCAATTTGTTCAGCTCAACAAACTAATTACAAACACCCAATTATGTTTTAATAAAAATTGAAATTCGAAACTTTCAATCAAGTTTAATCAAAGTTTTGCAAAAGAGACAAATGGGATCTAGCTCTCTTCAAGGATAGATTTCATAAGCTAGTCAAACTCAACAAGAAGAACAGAGATACCAGGGTGATATAAGGCTCTCAGGCCTCTCATCTCTGAGCTACTACGAAGGCCAAGAAAAAATCAATCCAACAGGCAAACCTTCTAGAAAATCACTTCAAACGAGAATGCCAATGAAAACTAAATCACGAGGAACTTTTGTCAAGACAAGTGCAGGTTTAGGCATAAACTAACAGCTATCGACAAAAACTAAACCTAACTGGGTGGATGGATCTTAGGTTTTTCAAACTTTTGACAGGGTCCGCAAGCCCCCACTAGAACCAGGTGTGGTTCCGCTCTGTGTTACACTGTAATAGTGGAGATAGGTCCGCACTGTACCTAACTCAAAAGGTGCGGTCCTCTTCCAAAATTTTGAAAAATAAAAATCAAACCAGGATCTAACAAGTACCCAAACTCACACGCATCAAGGCAAAATTAGAAACCAAAACTCAAGTTTCTCAAGTCAAAGCGAAGACAAATCAAAAACCAAACCAAACCAGTCCCCAGCATAGTCACCAATTTGTTGTTGGATTGTGTTATATTCTTTCCACATAGTTAACAGGGGGTTTGAGGGGTACCCGTAACCCCACTTTAGGTTGGGTGGACCCTATGTTAGGTTGGGCAGACCCACCTATGGTTTTGTGCATGATTTTCGCACATTTTTTTTTTGACGCAATGGTTTTCAGTCCATGGAATTGGATGCGATGGTTTTTTGGTCCATGGTATTCGACGTGATGGTTTTCAGTCCATGGTATTGGATGCTTTGGCATGTATAAATATGTATTGTAACATTGAAATGAATATATGAAAAATCAAGCTGGTAGTCTCGGTTTTGGGATCCAGTGGGAAATCTCTGTGTATATGTGTTTTATGTGTTATGCTCTCGCATTTTTATTTTTCCTGTGATTTAGAATTCGTATGCAGGTTATTTTTGTACGGGGTTAAAACCTACATTTGGTATCAAATCTATTTTGGCTTTAAGGGGACGCCTTTGTTGCTGAGGGGTTTCACTCGGGCCTATGGTAGACCCTGTTCAGTGGGAGATCTGCGAGATCGATTCTGGTGGTGAAAGAA
>APFE031489773.1:0-19301 GCA_000404065.3 Pinus taeda
AAAATGTTACAAAACACTATTTAAAATTTTAATAAATGATTAGGGTTTAGGGTTGAGGGTTTGGTGTTTAGGGTTTAGGTTTAGGTTTTATAACAGCTTAGTAAATTATTTTAATAAACACTTAGATAAGAGTCACAAAATTATTTTTAATATATCATAAAATGGTTAGGCTTTAGGGTTTAGGGTTTTGGGTTTTGGGTTTAGGGTTTATTGTTTAGGGTTTATAACACTTTAGTAAATTATTTTAATAAAAACTTAAATAAAAGCTACAAAACACTCGTTAAAATGTTATAAAATTCTTAAGGTTTAGGGTTTAGGGTTATAACATTTTATTAAATTCTTTTAATAAACACTTAAAAATTATTAACATTTAGGGTTTGTCATTTAGGGTTTGGGATTTATAACACTTTGATAAATTATTTCAATACCAACATAACAAAAAGTTACAAAATTCTTGTTAAAATGTTATAAAATTCTTAAGATTTAGGCATTAGGATTTAGAATTCTATAAAATGCTCATGGTTTAGGGTTTAGGGTTTATAACACTTTAGTAAATTATTTTAATAAACACTTTAAAAAAAGTAAGAAAATGCTTGTTAAAGTGTTATAAAATACTTAAGGTTTAGAGTCTAGGCTTTAGGGTTTAGGGTTTTGCGTTTAAAATGTTATAAAATGCTTATGGTTTAGTATTTATGGTTTATAACATTTTAGTAAATTCTTTTAATAAACACTTCAAAAAAAACTACAAAAATCTTGTTAAAATGCAATTAAATGCTTAGGGTTTAGGTGTAGGGTTTGGGGCTCACAAGACTTTAGTGAATTCTTTTTATAAACACTTAAAAAATGTTACAAAGCACTTTTTAAAATGTTTTAAAATACTTAGTGTTTAGGGTATAGGGTTTAGGGTTTAGGTGTTATAAAATTCTTAGGGTTTAGAGTTTAGGGTTTATAAAACTTTATTAAATCCTTTTAATAAACACTTAGAAAAATTACCGTTTAATAAACACTTAGGATTTACCATTTGGGGTTTACGATTTGGGATTGAGGGTTTTGGGTTTAGGGTTTAGGGTTTATGGTTTAAGATTTATAACGCTAAAGTTACAAAACTCTTTTTAAAATGTTTAAGAACAAACATCGTTTAGGGTTTAGGGCTTAAAATTTATAACACTTTAGTAAATTCTTTTAATAAACACTCAAATGAATGTTTAAACTGCTTTTTAAAATGTTATAAAATTACGAGGGTTTAGGTTTTAGGGTTTGGGAGTTTAGGCTTTAGGGTTTCGGGTTTATGGTGTACAGTTGAGGGCTTAGGTTTTAGGGTTTATAACAATTTAGTATATTATTTTCATAAAAAGTTAAATAAAAGTTACAAAACACTTTTGAAAATGTTATAAACTACTTAGGGTTTAGGGTTTATGGTTTGAGTTAGGTTTTAGGGTTTTAGGGTTTAGGTTTTTGGGTTTTGGGTTTAGGTTTTAGGGTCTAGGGTTTAGGGTTTATAGCACCTTAGAAAATTCCTATGGTAAACACTTAAATGAAAGATACAAAATGATTTTTCAAATGTTATAAAATGATTAATATTTATAGGTTTGAGGTAGATTTAGTTTTGTTTTTAGGATTTAGGGTTTATAAGGATTTAGTAAATTCATTTAATAAACATTTAAATAAAGTTTAAAAAACTCTTTTTAAAATGTTATAAAATGTGTAGGGTTTAGTGCTTGGGGATTAGGGTTTATAAGGGTTCAATAAATGATTTTAATAAACACTTAAATAAAAGTTACAAAAGACTTTTTAAAATGTTATAAAAGCTTAGAGTTTAGGACTTAAGGTTTAGGGTTTAGGGTTTTGAGTTTGGGGTTTAGAGTTTAGGGTTTAGTGTTTATCGTTATAACGCTTTAGTAAATTATTTTAATAAACCCTGTAATAAAAGTTACAAAATGATTTTTAGAATGTTATAAAAAAATTTGGGTTTATGGTTTAGTGTTTAGGGTTTAGATTGGTTTACCATTTACGGTTTATGGTTTATAAGGCTTTAGCAAATGGTTTTAATCAAGGCTTAAATAGAAGTTACAAATTTAATTCTAAAATGATATAAAATTCTAAGGGTTTAGTGTTTATGGTTTTGGCTTTGGGATATAGGGTTTACTGTTTATAAGACCTTAGTAAATTCTTTTCATAAAGACTAAAATAAAAGTTCCAAAATACTTTTTAAACTATTATAAAATGCTTAGGGTTTTGGGTTTATTTTGGGTTTTTAAGTTTAGGGTTAGGTTTAGGTTCTAGGTTTATAACACTTAGTAAATGTTTTTTAATAAACACTTAAATAAAGGTTACAAAACAATTTTTAAATTTATAAAATCTAGGTTAGGTTTAGGGTTTCAGTTTTCGGTTTAAAATGTGAAAAAATGCTACGGTTTAGGATTTGGGATTTATAACATTTTATTAAATTATTTAATAAACACTTGAAAAAAGGTTACAAAAAGTTTGTTAAAATGTCATTGAATGTTATTGCTTAGGTTTGGTTAAATTTTATAATGCTTAAGTTTTAAGTTTACGGTTCACAGACTTTAGTAAATTCCTTTTATAAACACTGAAAAAAAGTTACAAAACGCTTTTTAAATTGTTATAAAATGCTTAGTATTTAGGTTTTAGGGTTTAGTGTCTAGGGTTTATGTCTTATAACACTTGAATAAATTCTTTTAATAAACACTTACAACAAGGTTACCAAACACTTTTTAAAATGTTACAAAATGCTCAGGGTTTACGGTTTAAAATGTTATAAAATTTTTAGGGTTTAGAGTTCAGGGTTTAGGGTTTGTAAAACTTTAGTAAATCCTTTTAATAAACACTTAGAAAGAAGTTACAAAGCACTTACTAAAAAGTTATAAAATTCTTAGGGTTTAGGTTTGAGGGACACTTTAGTAAGTTATTTTTCTTTTTTTGAGAGTGGTTCATGGACACCCTGGTCAACGGGTGGTGCTATGTCCACAGAAAAATCTGGGTTGATGCCCCTCGGCCTACTACAAGAACTGACCCCAAGGACTTCGGGGAGAATGGACACTGTGACCTCCTGATCGCGAGGCACTGATTTTGACCAACTCAACTAACCCTTAGGGCTCGAGACACTTTAGTAAGTTGTTTTAATAAAATTTTAAAAAATGTTACAAAACTCTTATTAAAATTTTATAAAATTCTTAAGGTGTAGTTTTTACAGTTTAGGGTTTATAACACTTTAGTAAATGCTTTTAATAAACACTTAAAAAAAGTTACAAAAATGCTTATTAAATTGTTATAAAATGTTTAGGGTTTAGTGTTTTGAAATGTTATAAATGCTTGCTAAATTCTAATAAAATGCTTAGGGTTTAGGGTTTGTAACAATTTAGTAAATTCTTTAAATAAACAGTCAAAAAAAAAGTTACAAAGACTTGTTCAAATGTTATAAAATACTTAGGCATTAGGGTTTGGGGTCTAAAATGTTATAAAGTGCTTATGGTTTAGAGTTTAGGGTTTCGGTTGGGGGTGTGGGTATTAGGTTTTAGGTTTTTCGGGTTTAGGGATTTTTGGGGTTTTTAGGGTTTATGGTTTTTTAGGGTTTAGGGTTTTTTTTGTTTTATGGTTTGTTTAGGGTTTTTAGGGTTTAGAGTTTTTTAGGGTTTAGGCTTTGGGGTTTAAGGTTAAGGGTTTAGGGATTAGGGTTTTAGGGTTTATAGCAATTTAGTAAATCAATTTAGTAAACACTTAATAAAAGTTACAAAATACTTTTTAAAATGTTATAAAATCCTGAGGTTTTAGGTTCTGGGTTTAGGGCTTAGGGTTTAGGGTTTAGGTTTTTCAGTTTAGGGTTTAGAGCTTATAAGACCTTAGTAAATTCTTTCAAGCTTTAGGGTTTAGGATTTAGGGTTTATAGGACCTTAGTAAATGATTTTAGGGTTTACCCTTTAGGCTTTAAGAATTAGGATATATGCTTTGGGGTTTGGGGTTTAGGGTTTAGGTTTTATAACGCTAGTAAATTCTTTTAATAAACACTTAAAAAAGTTACTGAGAACTTTCTAAAATGTTATAAAATTCTTAGTGTTTAGTGTTTACCATTTGGGGTTTACGGTTTGGGATTTAGAGTTTTAGGTTTAGGGTTTAAGTTTTACAGTTTATGGTTTATGGTTTACGGTTCAGGGTTTATGGTTTAGGATTTATAACAATAAAGTTACAAAATTCTTTTAAAAATATTAGAAAAAATTAGCGTTTAGCATTTAGGGTTTAGGGTTTAGGGTTTAGTAAATGATTCTAATCAAGGATTAAATAAAAGTTACAAAATTCTTTTTAAAATGATATAAACTGCTTAGGGTTTAGTGTTTAGGGTTTGGTCATTGGGATTTGGGTTTAGGGTTTATAAGACCTTAGTAAATGCTTTTAATAATGACTTAGGTAACAATTCTAAAATGGTTTTTAAATTGTTATAAAATGCTTAGGGTTTTGATTTTGGGTTTTAGGTTTTCGGTTTAGGTTTTAGGGTTTATAACACTTTAGTAAATTCTTTTAATAAACACTTAAATAAAAGTTACAAAATAGTTTTTAAAATGTTATAAAATGCTTAGGATTTAGGGTCTAGGCTTTAGGGTTTAGGGTTTGGGATTTCACGTTTAGAGTTTAGGGTTTAGAGTTTATAACAGTGGAGTAAATGCTTTTAATAAACACTAAAATAAAAGTTACGAGGTCCTTATTAAAATGTTATAAAATGCTTAGTGTTTATGGATTAGAGATAAGGGTTTGAGGTTTATGGTTTAGTGTTTAGGATTTTGAATTTAGGGTTTATAACGCTTTTGTAAAATCTTTTAATAAACACTTAAATAAAATTTACAAAACACTTTTTAAAATGTTATAAAATGCTTAGCATTTACGGTTTAGTGTTTAGGGTTTAGGGTTTAGGGTTTAGGATTTGAGTTTAGGGTGTAGGGTTTTAGGTTTAGGGTTTAGGATTTTGTGGTTGAGGGTTTAGGGTTTAAGGTTTAGGTTTTACAGTTTATAACATTTTAGTAAATGCTTTTAGTAAACACTTAAATAAAAGTTAGAAAACACTTTGTAAAATGTTATAAAATGATTAGGGTAAAGGGTTTAGGCTATAGGGTTTATGGTTCAGGTTTTATGGTTTAGGGTTTAGGGTTTATGTTTTATAACACTTTAGTAAATTCATTTAATAATCACTTAAATAAAAGTTACAAAACCATTTTTAAAGTGCTATAAAATTTTGAGGGTTTACGATTTGGGTTCTCAGGTTTAGTGTTTTAAGTTTAGGGTTTAGGGTTTATAGTTTAGGGTTTGGGGATTTTAATAAAAATTTAAATAAAAGTTACAAAACACTTTTTAAAATGTTATAAAATAC
This sequence comes from Pinus taeda, assembly GCA_000404065.3. Lineage (NCBI taxonomy): Eukaryota > Viridiplantae > Streptophyta > Pinopsida > Pinales > Pinaceae > Pinus > Pinus taeda. Next base: position 5,378 of record APFE031489773.1, read on the forward strand.
TTAGGGTTTAGGGTTTACAGTTTGGTGTTTATGGTTAGGGGTTTATGGTTTAGAGTTTAGGGTTTAGGGTTTAGGAATTAGGGTTTTGGTTTAGGGTTTAGGGTTTAGGTTTAAGTGTTTGTGGTTTATGGTTTAGGCTTTAGGGATTAGGGTTTAAGGTTTAGGGTTTATAACACTTTATAAAATGCTCAGGGTTTAAGTTTTAAGATTTTCGGTTTAGGGTTTAGGGTTTAGGGATTGCGGTGTAGGGTTCATGGTTTAGGGTTTATAACACCTTAGTAATTGTTTTAATAAACAATAAAATAAAAGTTACAAAAAAAAATTTCAAAATGTTATAAAATGCTTAGGGTTTAGTGTTTAGGAATTGGGGTTTAAGGTTTATGGTTTAGGCTTTGGGGTTTAGGGTTAAGGGTCTAGGGTGTAGGGATGAAGCACCCCACCTTAAGTATAATGCATTAAACCCATGGAGCCTCGAGGAGTTATGAAGAAAAATAAATAAAAGGAAAAAGGTTTATGAATAAGGAGAAAAAAAAATTGGGGTATTTGATGTAGGACAATTTTCTCCCTCCTACACTCACATACCCAGGTGTGGTCTTCCCTTGTTATAGATACACATAAAATTCTTAGGGTTGATGGTTTAGGGATTAAGGTTTGGGGTTTAGCGTTTAGGATTTAGGGTTTATAACATTTTATTAAATTCTTTTAGTAACCACTTAAATAAAAGTTACAAATAGTTTTTAAAATGTTATAAAATTCTTAGCCTTTAACATTTTGGGTTTAGGGTTTAGGGTTTAGGTTTTAGGGATTACGGTTTAAAGTTTACAACACTTTAGTAAATTATTTTAATAAACACGTAAAAAAAATTACGAAACACTTTTTAAAATGTTATGAAATGCTTAGGGTTTAGGTTTTATGGTATAAGGTATAGGGTTTATGGTTTGAGGTTTAGGGTTTAGGGTTTAGGGTTAGGGTTTAGTGTTTATAACACTTTAGCAAATTGTTTCAATAAACACTTATATAAAAGTTACAAAACACTTTTTGAAATGTTATGAAAAGCTTAGGGTTTAGCATTTAAGGTTTAGGTTTTTCAGTTTAGGGTTTATAGTTTAGGGTTGACTTTTTATGGTATAGGGTTTATAACACCTTAGTAAATTATATTGATAAAAACTTAAGTAAAAGTTACAAAACTATTTTTAGAATCCTATAAAAAGCTTATGGTTTAGGGCCTGTAAGACTTTAGTAAATCCTATTAATAAACACTTAAATAAAAGTTAGAATTTTTTTAACATGTTATAAAATTCTTAATTTTTAGGGTTTAGGGTTTATGGTTTGGGGTTTGGTGTTTAGAGTTTAGCATTTAGTATTTATAACACTTTAGTAAATGATTTTAATAAACACTTAAATATAAGTTACAATATGTTTTTTAAATGTCATAAAATTATTATGGTTCAACATTTAGGGTTTAGGGTTTAGAGAATAGGGTTTAGGGTTTAGGGTTCAGGGTTTCAGGTTTAGAGTTTAGGGTTTAGGGTTTAGGGATTGTAGTTTACAGTTTAGCGTTCAGGGTTTATAACACTTTAGTAAATTCTCTTAATAAACACTTAAAAAAAATTTAAAAAATTATTTTTAAAATGTTATAAAATGTTGAGGATTTAGGGTTTAATGTTCATGGTTTGGGGTTTAGGGCTTAAGGTTTTTGATTTAGGGTTTATAGTTTGGGTTTTGGAGGTTAGGGTTTAGGGTTTATAAGACTTTAGTAAATTCTTTTAATAAACACTTAAATAAAAGTTTCTAAATACTTTTTAAAATGTTATAAAATGATTAGGGTTTAAGGTTTGCGGTTTTGGGTTTATGTTTAGGGTTTAGTGTTTAGGGTCTACAACATTTTAGTAAATGCTTTTAATAAACAGTTAAATAGAAGTTACAAAACAATTTTTCATATGTTATAAAATAGTTAGGGTTTATGGTTTAGGGTTTGGCATTGATGGTTTGGGGTTTATGGTTTAGGGTTTATGTTTTGGCGTTTATGATTTATGTTTTTGTGTTTAGGGTTTAGGCTTTTGTGTTTATGGTTCAGGGTTTATAACATTTTAGTAAATTCTTTTAATAAACACTTAAATAATAGTTACGCAATTCTTCTTAAGCTATTATAAAATTATTAAGGTTTATGGTTTACGGTTTAGGGATTGGGGTTTAGAATTTAGGGTTTAGGTTTTAGGTTTTGGGGTTTAGGTTTTAGGGTGTATGGTTTAAGGTTTATAACAATTTATTAAATTCTTTTAATAAACACTTAAATAAAAGCTACAAAACACTTTTAAAAATGTTATAAAATGCCTAGGGTTTAGGGTTTATTTTATAGGGGTTATGGTTTAGGGTATATGGTTTAGGTTCTAGGGTTTGCAGTTTAGGGTTTAGGTTTTAGGGTTTAGTTTTTATAACACCTTAGTAAATTATTTTAATAAATACTTAAATAAAAGTTACAAAATTATTTTTAATAGATCATAAAATTCATAGCTTTTAGGTTTTACGGTTTGGGATTTGGGGTTTAGGGTTTATTGTTTAGGGTTTATAAAACCTTATTAAATTATTTTAATAAACACTTACCTAAAAGTTACAAAACTCTTATTAAAATGTTATAATTGCTTAGGGTTTAGGGTTTAGGGTTATAACACTTTATTAAATTCTTTTAATAAGCACTTAAAAAAGTTACAAAAATGGATTTTAAAATGTTATAAAATTCTTAGTGTTTATGATATGATTTATGGTTTAGGGTTTGGGATCTATAAAACTTTGATAAATTCTTTTAATAAGAACATAAAAAAAAGTTACAAGATGCTTGTTAAAATTTTATAAAATGCATAGCCATTAGGGTTTAGGATTTAAAATCTATAAAATGCTCATGGTTTAGGGTTTAGGATTTAAAATCTATAAAATGCTCATGGTTTAGGGTTTAGGGTTTATAACACTTGAGTAAATACTTTTAATAAACACTTAAAAGAAAAGTATGAAAAAGCTTGTTACGACGTTATAAAATACATAGGGTTTATGGTTTTGAGTTTAAAATGTTATAGAATGCTTAGGGTTTAGGATTTAGCATTTATAAAATTTTATTATATGCCTTTAATAAACACTTCAAAAAAAGTTACAAAAATCTTGTTAAAATGTTATTGATTGCTTAGGGTTTAGGTTTAGGGTTTAAAATGTTATAAAATGCTTAGGGTTTAGAGTTTAGCATTTAGGGTTTATAACAATTTAGTATTTTTTTCAAAAAAACATTTAGAAAAAAGTTACAAAACACTTGCTAAAAAGTTATAAAAATATTTAGGGTTTAGGTTGGACAAACACTTTAGTAAATTATTTTAATAAAAAATTAAAAAGAAATTACAAAACTCTTGTTAAAATTTTATAAAATTATTTGGGTGTAGGTTTTAGGGTTTAGGGTTTAGTGTTTTAAAATGTTACAAAAAGCATGCTAAATTGTGATAAAGTGCTTAGGGTTTATAAAAATTTAGTAAACTCTTTAAATAAACACTTAAAAAATAGTTACAAACGCTTGTTAAAATTCTATAAAATACTTAGGGTTTATGGTTTATAATGCTTTAATAAATTCTTTCAATAAACGCTTATAAAAAAGTAAAAAATGGCTTTCAGGGTTTAAGGTTTTTTACGGATTTTAGGGTTTAATTTTTTTAGGGTTTAGGGTTTTTAAGGTTTTTAGGGTTTAGGGTTTTTCGTTTTATAGGGTTTAGGGTTTTTTTATGGTTTATGGTTTTTTAGGGTTTAGGTTTTTTTTTATGGTTACCAAGAGCTAGAAAAGAATGGGATATTGATCACAGGGATTATAAGTTTAACTTGGGACACCTATTGGTTGTTCCTAGTAAAACCATACGGCGAGAGAGCCGCCCTCAAGTGCCTAACGGATGCTATCGGGTGTATTCAAATTTATAAGCTAGCATTACTTTTTATTCATCAGAAAACAATTTAGAGCTATCTAAAAGTCGATAAGAGTAGCTCAAGAAAAATTATTGTAATGTCTTTTTATGAATAAGTTCTTAAATTTTCTATTAATTTTATAATTTTTTTACACTATAAGTTTGTTTTATTTTACTATATAATTTATAAAAATAAAAATAAACTATTTTAAATTTTATATATTTTTATTCTTTACATTAATTTAATTTCATAGATATTTTAAAAAATAAAAGTTTTAATACATTGCTTCTAATTTTATACATATCCATTTTAATAAATTTTAGACATATTTGAGTTAATAGAGCTACCTTTTGCCTATTCTTTTTGGAATTCCTCTTCAGAAAAGTGCTTCTTCCCAAATGCACACCTCGAATCATGTCAAAGGTATGCTACTATGGTGTTTAATGTTTTTTTATATCATATTATATTTACACATTTTTAATATATTTTAATTTAATATCATATAAAATGCTTCACATTGATATTATATGTTAAGCATTTAGTATATTTATTTTTAATTTTAAATATTCTTTTAAAATTCTTTTAATATTAAATATGTTTATTTATAATATATAATTTTTTAAAATTAGTCCAATTACCATAGCTTCAGTATTGAGTTCACTAGCACACACACAACATTAATATTATTTTTTTTAAATGAGTTCGAATTACTTAAACATGAATAATATAATAATTATTAAAAAGAATATGAAATTTGATAAATAATTTTTAACATAATATTTGTTGGAAAATAAATTTTTAAATTTTACATAAATTTAATAATATAAGAATTGTTAGGAAAATAGGGTTTTAAATTTTTCATAAATTTTAGGATTATCCGTCATTTATCTTATCCGTATTTACATTATACCTCTTTAGAAAAGTTTATATAACTCCAAAGAAAAATAAATGATGCAAAGTTGAACAAATCTAAAACCATTTTGTCATAGTTATGTTCCTTATATTAAAAAGTATGTTTAATGCAGCTACTCGTTTGTCTACTTTGCAAAGCATTTTTTTAGAGGTGATGCTATAATTAGTGCACCTACTCGTTTGTGTGCTTTGCAATGAATTTTTTTTAATATTTTATTAGTATAAATCGTCGATCGAGTATGGAACAACTCAAGTGAGGAGAAACAACACCATCATATCATAGTTACGTTCCTTATATTAAAAAGTATGTTTAGTGAACGTACTCATTTGTCTGCTTTGTAGAGAATTCTTCTAAAGGCTATGTTATAATTAGTGCACCTACTCGTTTTTGTGCTTTGTAAAGAATTATTTTAATTAGTTTATTAGTATAAATCATTGATCGTGTATGCAACAGTTGAAGTGAGGAGAAATGAAAATTCAATAGAATTCAACCTTAATAGCTAGATGGGTAGTCTACATAGCAAACACACATGATGGTGGAAAGCAAATTTTGAGCGTGTTTCCCAGAACAGATTAAGGTTTTGCCAAAATACCATGGTTCAATGATAGTTCAGTGAGCCCGAGGCAAGGTAGGGGACCTACTCATTGAAATTCACCATTAAACGACAACCTTTTCGTACTTTCATAAAGTGTGTCTTTATGGTGATTATTGTCCCATCATTGTTCAATATGCTCGTAAAAGATCTATGTTCGATATTCTGAATCAAAAAGTCATTCAAGCGCTTTGGAACAACTTAAACATAATTATTTATTCATATGAACAGTGGAATATTTACATGCATACTGACAATTCATCGAATAAGCATTCTGGCTGATTCCTAGATAACATTCTATTAATTGAACAAAAACATATTAAAATGTTGAAATTGTCTAAGTATATCCCTACAAAACAAAAAAATCTAAACTTATTCAACTTAATGGAGATAACTTGACCTCTGGTCACTATATTTTTTCCTATTATCATTTCAAAGAGAAACATATAGACCATAGCCTCAAAATTAGAAGTGAACCAAAGATTCTTTGAACTAATCTTCATCATCTACAGTGGAGTTGGCATGCTAGGAATTCTTTCATGTTGCATTATCTATGGTGTCCACCTTGTCTCCTAGTTCGTCATAGTCCTCAACTTCTTGATCTAAAACTTGGATGGCATTTTGCAAGAAGTAATATTTTTCATTGATTTGATTTATCTCTTTCAAGATAGTTCTCAGGAGAGGGTTGTTTTGCCTTCAGATGAAGTCCATATGGTAAGTTATCAATACCTATATGTGGTAATAAAGACCTATGCCGTAGGGTAAGTGAATATCTAGTGATTCTTCTCCATGGCAACCATATGTATGGGACAATGGGTGTCAATTCATTATCAATTTCCTTGTTGTTAGTGGCAGCCCTATGGGCTCAAAGATTCTCCTCCACTATTTCCAAGTTTTCAACTATGGTAGTCTTGTGTCTACCCTCAAAACCTTACACTCTACAAAATGCCTTAATATTGCAGCCTCTCGTGTTAGTATTTTAGGTGTAGTGTTTCCACGACATTTTTTTCTTGGGAACCTCCCCCTTCCTTTGTATTTGAGTAGGTTGGGGATGAGATTATTCTTATTATTAATCTAGTGACCTACCCTTGCTTCTCTTTCCTCTTGTTCTTCTGAAGTGCATTTCTTTAAGACCAAGATGGGTGCCCTTTATTCCATGCTTTCCTTTGATCCCTCAATCCTTTAAATTTTTGCTTCAACAAAACCCTTAAAAATTCCCTTGTTCCTCTAGCGCATGATGGAAAGATGGGATGTAATAGGGAGGTTCATATTATGCATTGTGGGGGTGGCCATGAGAATTAAACTATCTTGGAAGAAGAGAGTCATAATCTCCCATAACACCAATGATGTGTTGTATCACATTTGATTCACCATTACCCAATGAGACCTCATTGGATACAAAGCCTCATTCACATAGAATAATATTTTCCGGTGTCTCACATTCTCCTCTACATGAATGTTATTTGTGTCTGTTCCGAAGAGTATTCAAGTTCTACTCTATTACCTCTCAAAATGATGGGTGTGACATCTCCCCTCCTAACATCCCATATAGGGAGAATTGGTCCAATGTTGATTGTAATTGATTATGGGATGAATAATAAAATAAATGAAACTAACATTTAAAAAATATGAATCAATTGTTTTATCAATTTCTTGCTTATTAAGAGTACCTTTTAATTTTTGAATGGATTGGACATTTTTTAACTCCTCGGATTTCCATGTCATTCTTGACCAAATGAATTCTTCGATCTTCATTTTCCACTTCATCTTGTACATTATGTCACTTCACACTACTTAATATTCGTTGAGTTGTGGGTGTTTAAGATCCCAAAATTTGAAATATAACAAGATCTTTGAGAATTTTTCCACAATTTATTGAAGTGTAGACTAGATGTTTACTTATATTTAGTCCCAAAATCCTTTAGTCTAGAACAAAGTAAAAATAAATTATATGCACCTTTGAATAACCATTATGTATTTTTCAAGACAACTACATAATCATTATGATTTCTCCACTTTGTCCACTATGAAACCATCGAGATAGAAGAAAAGAAAATATAATGAACCAACCTAGATGAGAAACCTTGAACGTCATACTTTTCTCTCAGGAATTCATGAGTCCAACCATGGCATAAGACCCATAATACCTTATTATTTTAGTATTTTTTACATATAATAAACAAACAGTTGTTAGAGATAACTATTCCACCATTCAAGTTGAAGTTTAATTTTTAGTTACGTATTCATAAATTTTACCTACCACAGAATTGTATATTTATTCATAAACAATCCTAGATTTTACCTTCATATGTAGACATAGGCTTCCTAATTTCAACTGTATTTATATCTCTTGAAAACCTACAATCGCACAGCTAGTCCAAAAAAGTATATTTCTTTAATTATCAATTAATTCCAAAGCATGTAATTAATATTTCATTCACAAAATATACACAATTCAAATATCTTACACAATTATTTGAAGGACTAAATTCTTATCTATTTCCTTTCAGAAATAATCAATAGGCTTCAACGTTCCTCCTAGTGTTGAACTGACTTGTGTAAATAGTTTTGCATGAGCTCTCCCTCTAACTATTAGGTAAAAGTAGGAATATTATTGGAGTTGTTTACCCCAACAAACCTATGTAGAATCCTGTAAACTATTTTCTGAGTTTATCAGTCATTATCTCCCACTAGTAAGTTTTATCTAGATATCAGATTTATCTCCCACAATATCTTGTTCAAATTCCACCGCATGGTATTTCTATCGAACCCTCTAATTATCAAGGTGGTCTTGAATATTTGTTTAATATTTTAATTTCTTGTTTCTTTTCTTCCAGAAACACAAAATCAATCCAAGACAAAACTATATTTAGCTTTTCTTCCTTTTTTTTCTATCCCATTAGGCATAACTAACTTCAATTGTTTCTCGTGACAGTTAGAGGTTGATCTCTCATGTTAGCATGTTAACATATTTATGAGAAGATTAATGTTATAAGACAAATTCTCATTCATTATTATTATTGTTTTGTTAGAAAATAAAACATATTCCAACACATATATTTTTTATTTCCCAAAAATAAATAAAAGTCACAAAATATGTCTTTCCAGGTGTATTAAAAAACTGTTGCTACATGAATTATTTTTGTAAATGATACAACTCAACAAATATTTGGCTTTCATCATAAGAAAAGATAAGTATAGAACATTCTCAAAATTTCTTATGGGTAAATTATTATCCAAATGATACTAAATGTGCCTAAAATAAAGAAAATGGGAATGATCAAACATTATAGAATAAAGAAGTGAAGTGTAACACCGCTCGGTAAAGATCGTGAATGTTTTGTTTTACCACAAATGATTGGATAAATTGTGGGCCAATTGAAGGCCTAGGTAAATGGTAAAACATAAAATATAATTTTATGTTATTGAATTTACTTTTGTAAATAAGATAACCCATTGGAAGCCATAAAATCATGAGAAAAATGCTAAAATAGAATTTCATCTACCATAAAGTTATAAAACAGTTACAAGACAATTATTCCTCTACCTAGAGATAAATAACCTCAGTTGGGACAAGGAAGCCAAGAAGGGAGAGGGAAGAAAACTTAAGGCAAACATGAAGACTTGGTACCTGGTTAGAGGAGGTCCAAGTGAGGAGAATGAAGTTGTAAGCTTATGAAGTTGCAACAAGATGTTATTGTAAGTAGGCAGGATGTTGCCAAGAATGGGTTATTGAGTTGGTTGGCTAGTGGAATCCAAAATGAGATCTATGTGCTCAAATTAGCCCCGAGATTAGAACTGGTGGTGTTAGATAAGGTGTATGGTTCGGCTTTTTATGGTCACTAATCAACTAACTGTCTAGAGATAAAACTAGGTTGGGGAAGAAATGGACCTATTTTCATTTATCATTAGTTGGGTGGAGCACTCTTATCCCTGTGATTTTGTGGCTGAACAAGACAACCAATAAAGATAATTATCGAATAACTATTTACCTTTATAATCAGTTGGGTGGAGCACTCTTATCCCTGTGATTTTGTGGTTGAACAAGACAATGAATAAAGATAACTATCGACTCACTATTTATGACGGACTACTTTCTGACTTGTTAAGATAGTAATATTTATTGTGATTTGTTCATGTAAAATTTATTGTAAGTTTTATGTTTAAAAAAAATGGGTAAAGCTGGTTAATTCCAGGCCAAACTACATAACAGTAACCTACAATGGTCTTGCCTTTGTTTTTTGAAAGTGATCTGGAATACCAAAGAGGGTCCTAGGAATAGGTTCTGTTAAGAAGAGTTTCCAAATGAGTTGAGTTATGGAAAAATAACAGAATTAGTAAGCACATAATTTATAAGAACATAGTGTAAGTATTCAATTATTTTCAAGTATTAGCAGTCTGTGCATACTTCGCTTACATTGTAAATGGTTGCAGAATTTGATGATGATATGGGTTGTAGTCTAAACATACGATAACTTAAGTGGAATAAACTAAAATTAAGACATCGGTTGCAGAATCATATCAAAAGAAAAGGAACATTTAGTATCGGCAAGAAATGTCGAATATGGGAAACTTATGCCTCATAGAGTTTCTTGGGTAGGAAGACCTTCAAATCAGATAAACAAAGATATTAGTGGAGCTATTAATGTACAAATGTCATGAAATTTCCATACAGAATCCATGTCTATAATGTGCAATTGAAATGAAACATTTCACAGTCGAAAGAATGAATCAAATATATGTAGAAAGTGAGGTGAATAGACCATGAAAATCATCAAAATGTTGTTTCCCAACTTAGAAACTATACATATATTACATAAAGAAACAACATCGGTTGACCCAAATCATTTATCTCAACACAAATTTGAGTCTCATAAGAGGAATATATACAATGCAATTAAACAGAAAAACCTCGTCACCACAGTAACACCTAGATCACTAAGAATATGTTGTGACACACTGTTCTTTAAATAATTATAAATATAATGTAAACTGCTATAGGGAATATGAAATATTCTCAATTTTGCATAAAACTCAATGTCTAAAAAATAACAAATAATGGTGCATGACGTAAATGAAACAATCCAAGCTCGTAATTTTGTCTAAATTATAAATGAAACATTAGGGTCTCTGTTTCAAATACAAAATTAAAATTCCATAAATTCGAACAGATTGGTATGAACTGAGGGTAATTTGGTGCACCTAAATAAGAAGCAATTTATTGTAAGATGAGAAATAAATTGGCTCCATTGAATATGATGCAGAGTACAATGTTAAACCCTGTACCCGGATTCGAAAATTACCTAGAGCAGTGAGAAGAAAAAAAAAGAATTATAACCTAAAGAATGAGATAGCAATTGTAATGTGACCTTAACTGTAGAGATAAAGGCCCATTAACTACTTGAAGTGTGGAAGAAACCCCCAACTCTTTTCTAAGACTTCGCATCTAGAGAGGGGAGTAGCATAACAAAATTGTAGCTTAGCAAAACAAAACAAAAAAGGATTGGAATTTGTAGAAACTAGTAAAATCCAGTGCATGAGGGTACCTAATAAGTGGAAGGTGTTGAGAAGATGACTCTAATATGTTATAATTGATATCCAACCAAACCTAACGATGACTCCTACATATTTGACAAGGTTATTGTTAACCAAGGTACACATATAATCTAACAAAGAAGTAAAAAAAAACATATAACAAGGATATTCTCTTCCATACATCTATTGCAGTGAGTATGGCGAACTGTGGGAATTGAAATGAAAGAAGTTGTCAATCGAGTAAAAACTGGATTACCTATTAAATCAAAAAGTAAATGCTGAGAAACAAAGGAATAAGCACTCCTTAATTTATCTAAAACCAAATTATAGGAAAAACCTTGTCTTGGATTACCTGAGTCTGGTGGCCATTTCGTTGAAAAAGGAATACTTAGGTGTACACCTCCAACAAAGCAAATCCATTCTGAGCTTGGTTGTGGAGAACTAGAAAGTATGGAAACATAAACAATATAATAGTCTATAGTTACTTGTTGACATGAAGACATGCCAAAAACTGAGACCATGGTAACTCCATTTGAAAGTCTCGTAGAGATAGTGATGGAACCGAAGAAGATTAATACCACTAATAAGAACTTTTGGAGATTACCAACTGACAAATAGTAGTAGACAACAAGAAAGGCCATGAAGGATAAAACCCTAGCCTAGAGGTTGTAGATGAAACCCTTCGACAGAGAATCAAATAGAATGAGCACCAAAGTTGAGGAGAGGTTAGGTAGTTTCCCTAGCTATCCTAAGTAGCCTGCCCACCATCTAATTAGGTGGTGCAATCCAATGATTCCAATGGGCACACCTATCCCAACATACAGCTGGCATTTATTCGAGAATTTTACAGTTAACGTCGAAAGAGGGTTATTATTTAAGCCATAACATTACATTATAACTATTAAAGGTTCGACACAAGAACATTTTATTATGGTATGTAGTGAGAATCCTTCATACAATGTTCACAATATGTCATCATAGCATTAAACATATATTACATATCAATGTGTATGATAACCCGAGAATGTTGATGTCAATATGTGCCTAGAATGGTTACTAGTTAAATATATATGTATAGGTAATTAAAGGTGATGATAAGTAATTATAGTGGCACCTACAAAAGTGTCCTTGCACACATGCACACACACACACACTATATATAGATATATTTGATCAACATAGGACATAACCATTAATAAAGAAAACCACCATGGATATATGTACATGTCACACTAGTGTAATAACTCAGTAGTTATATTACCTTAGTTGACTTTATCATGGAATAAATAAATGAAAGCTGTTAGTTACACAATAATTAATACATTCATCAAGGGAAAAATTCTTATGTCTGCTCTTATGACTGTTGTATTGGTAAAAAATCTTTTATGTAGCAATTATAAGTGATTGGGTATGTTACATGAGGGTTTAATGACATAGAAAATGAGTGAATAAAATCATAGTTCTTAGTGTTGTAATCCTACTTTTAGGTTTTGTGATGTTTAAAAGGTTCATTATGTGTAGGTTCATACCCAAACAGAATTAGAATCATACAAATTGGAAAATTTTGGCAAGGTTAATAAATTATTTTATAGCACATGAAATTATTAAGAAACTTATATTTTAGACAACAAAAAATGGTGAATTATCTTTACACCGAGCTTGCAAATGTGTAAAATATACATAGGTTGTTAAGAGATTTACATTCAAGTTCTTGATTAGATGTAGTTACCATTAAGTATGTGTTACAATAATGAGGGTGGTATGAATTATATAGTGAGTGTTTTGAATGACCAATATCCAATGAGCTCAAATGATAGACATATATTCAACCCCAACATTATAAGCAGATCAAGTGCAAAAAAAAACACTCTGAACTAAGAGGTCATAAATAGTTAGAGAGATAAAACATAAAAACATAAAGAAAGAAATATGGCCTCATTTCCTTAAGTTCACTTGATGTCTATTCCTTGCTCTTGAAAACTATCATAAAGTAACATATTTACAACTAACCGCACTCGTAAGTTTTTTACCCCATTATAATTTACACATAACCCATCAGTAATTGTTTTGGTTTTTTCGAAAGGAAAAAATGGAAGTAGCCAATAAAATAACATTACGGAAAGAGTGGATTCAAGGAAAATTTAGAAAGATAAAGTTTCAAAGCTTCATAGAAAATTTTAGTTAAATAGAACCTAAAATGGTGAATAAACCAACCTAATAATAAGATTTTATGAAAATAAACTATTTAATATTATAAAAAATATATCACATTGAAACATAAATAAGAACAAGCAAAAATAAAAATGAATTTTTTCCAAAACATCCATTCCCATTCATCTTAATTTAATATAGAAATTATAATAATGTTTCACCTTCAAAGAATTTAAAATCTAATAATCTTTTTCAAACTTAAATATAATAAATTATTAAAAACAAAACCTTTTCAAAATTATACCGTATTTATAATTTTAATAAATTCAAAATAAATTCAAAACATGAAATAAATCTTTTAAAAATAATATAGTTCGTTGAAATTAAGATCACTTTTACAAATTTAAATTCATAAACATAAACACTACACCAATTCAATTTTCCTTCCTCCTAATATCATTATAATTAAATTCAAACAGCGTAATCAGGTATTGGCAATGATGATACTAATCATTCATTCAAAATACGATGATGATTATGCGGAGGAAAACGGTCATTCATTCAAAATACGATGATGATTATGCGGAGGAAAACGGTTATGTCGCTGTGAATAAAACAAAACCAGCACAACATTCGAGTCAGTCGCACCTACCAGTATGAGAGGCATCTTAAAACGCACCGATCCATTTCAATTTCCAAAAAAGCAAAAAAGCAAACATCCATTTCAATTTACAAGAAAGGAAAAAGAAACCTCTCCTATGGTTCAACCGTAGATGAATTTAAAAGCAGAATTCAATTGA